>JANJXV010000053.1:5047500-5075000 GCA_024803745.1 Megascapheus bottae | reverse complement strand
CCAACCCTAAACCTAACACTATCCCCAACCCTAACCTTTACGCTAACCGTAACCGTAACCCTAACCCTTACACTAACCCTAACCCTAAACCTAATCTTAACCCTAACCCTAACCCTAACCCTAACCTTAACTCTAACATTTATCGTTACCCGAACCCTAACCCTAACCCTAACCCTAACCCTTACCCTTCCCCTAACCCTAACCCTCCCTTTAACTCTAACCCTAACCTCAACCATAACCCTACCCCAAACCCTAACCCCAACCCTTACACTTACCCTAACCCTAACCCTAACCCTAACCCTAAACCTAACCCTTACCCTAACCCTAACGCTTACCCTAACCCTAACCCTAACCCTAACCCTTACCCTAACCCTAAACCTTATCCTCACCCTAACCCTAACCCTAACCTTTAACCTAACCCTAACATTAACCCTAACAACAAAACCTAACCCTTACCCTAACCCTAACCCTAACCCTAACCCTAACCCTTCCTCTAAACCTAACCCTAACTCTAACCCTAACCCTAACCCTACCCCTACTCCTAACCCTAACCCTAACCCTAACCTTAACCCCAACCCTAACCTAACCCTAACCATTACCTTACAAAACCCCAAACCTAACCCTAACACTAACCTTAACCCTAACCCTAACCCTAACCCTAACACTTACACTTACCCTAACCTTACCCCTAAACCTAACCCTTACCCTAACCGTAACCCTAAACCTAACCCTTACCCTAACCATAACCCTAACCCTAAACCCTAACGCTAACCCAAACCCTAACCCTAACCCTAACCCTAACCCTTACCCTAACGCTAACCCTAAACCTAACCCTAACACTTACCCTTAAGCTAACCCTAACCCTAACCCTTACCCTAACCCTAACCCTAGCCCAACCCTAACAGCTAATCCTAACCCTAACCCCAACCCTAAACCTTATCCTTACCCTAACCCTAACCCTAACTCTAACTCTAATCGTAACCCTAACCCTAACCCGTACCCTCACCCTAACCCTAACCCTAAACCTAAACCCTAACCCTAACCCTAACCGTAACCCTAACCCTTACCCTAACCCTAAGCCTAATTCTAACCCTAACCCTAACCCTAACCCTAACATTAACCCTAACCCTAACCCTAACCATCACACTTACCCTTAACCTAACCCTACCCCTAACTCTAACCCTTACCCTAACACTAACCCTAACCCTAAACCCTAACCCTAACTCTAACCCTTACCCTTACCCTTTCCCTAACCATAACCCTAACCCTAAACCTAACCCCTAACCCTAACACTTACCCTAAACCTAACCCTAAACCTTACACTTACCCGAAACCTAACCCTAACCCTAAACCTAACCATTACCCTTACTGTAACCCTAACCCTTCACCTAACCCCAAACCTAACACTTACCCTTACCCTAACCCTAACACAAAACCTAACCATAACCCAAACCCTAACCCTTACCCTTACCCTAACACTAAGCCTAACCCTAACCCTAACCCTAACATTAACCCTTACCCTAAGCCTAACCCTAACCCTAACCGTAACCCTTACCCTTACCCTAACACTAAGCCTAACCCTAACCCTAACCCTAACCCTAACTCTTACCCTTAGCCTAACCCTAACACTAAACCTAACCCTAACCCTAACCCTTACCCTTACCCTAACACTAAGCCTAACCCTAACCCTAACCCTAACCTTAACCCTTACCCTAACCCTAACCCTAAACCTAACCCTAACCCTAACTTTAACCCTAGCCCTAACCCTAACCCTAACCTAACCCTTACCCTTACCCTAATCCTAATCCTAACCTTAACCCCAACCCTAAACCTAACACTATCCTTAACCCTAACCTTTACGCTAACCGTAACCGTAACCCTAACCCTTACACTAACCCTAACCCTAAACCTAATCTTAACCCTAACCCTAACCCTAACCTTAACCCTAACCTTAACTCTAACATTTATCCTTACCCGAACTATAACCGTAACCCTAACCCTAACCCTTACCCTTCCCCTAACCCTAACCCTCCCTTTAACTCTAACCCTAACCTCAACCATAACCCTACCCCAAACCCTAACCCAAACCCTTACACTTAACTTAACCCTAACCCTAACCCTAACCTTAACCCCAACCCTAAACCTAACCCTTACCCTAACCCTAACGCTTACCCTAACCCTAACCCTAACCCTAACCCTTACCCTAACCCTAAACCTTATCCTCACCCTAACCCTAACCCTAACATTTAACCTATCCCTAACATTAAACCTAACCCCTAAACCTAACACTTACCCTAACCCTAACCCTAACCCTAACCCTTCCCCTTCCTCTAAACCTAACCCTAACTCTAACCCTAACCCTAACCCTAACCCTAACCCTTACCCTAACCCTAACCCTAACCCTTCCTTAACTCTAACCCTAACCTCAACCATAAACATAACCCTAACCCTAACCCTTACCCTTACCATAACCCTAACCCTAACCCTAACCCTAACCCTTACACTAACCCTAACCCTAACCCTTACCCTAATCCTAACCCTAACCCTTCCTTAACTCTAACCCTAACCTCAACCATAACCATAACCCTAACCCTAAACCTTACCGTAACCCTAACCCTAACCCTTACACTAACCCTAACCCTAACCCTAACCCTAAACCTAACCCTAAACTAACTTTAACCCCAACCCTAACCCTAACCATCACACTTACCCTTAACCTAACCCTACCCCTAACTTTAACCCTTACCCTAACACTAACCCTAACCCTAAACCCTAACCCTAACCCTACCTCTAACCCTTACCCTTTTCCTAACCATAACCCTAACCCTAAACCTCACCCCTAACCCTAACACTTACCGTAAACCTAACCCTAAATCTTCCACTTACCCGAAACCTAACCCTAACCCTAAACCTAACCATTACCCTTACTGTAACCCTAAACCTTCACCTAACCCCAAACCTAACACTTACCCTTACCCTAACCCTAACACTAAACCTAACCAGAACCCAAACCCTAACCCTTACCCTTACCCTAACACTAAGCCTAACCCTAACCCTAACCCTAACATTAACCCTTACCCTAACCCTAACCCAAACCCTAACCGTAACCCTTACCCTTACCCTAACACTAAGCCTAACCCTAACCCTAACCCTAACCCTAACTCGTACCCTTAGCCTAACCCTAACACTAAACCTAACCCTAACCCTAACCCTAACCCTTACCCTTACCCTAACACTAAGCCTAACCCTAACACTAACCCTAACCCTAAACCCTAACACTAACCCTAACCCTTACCCTTTCCCTAACCATAACCCAAACCCTAAACCTAAGCCCTAACCCTAACACTTACCCTAAACCTAACCCTAAACCTTACACTTACCCGAAACCTAACCCTAACCCTAAACCTTACCATTACCCTTACTGTAACCCTAACCCTTCACCTAACCCCAAACCTAACACTTACCCTTACCCTAACCCTAACACTAAACCTAACCAGAACCCAAACCCTAACCCTTACCCTTACCCTAACACTAAGCCTAACCCTAACCCTAACCCTAACATTAACTCTTACCCTAACCCTAACCGTAACTCTTACCCTTACCTTAACACTAAGCCTAACCCTAACCCTAACCCTAACCCTAACTCTTACCCTTAGCCTAACCCTAACACTAAACTGAACCCTAACCCTACCCTAACCCGTACTCTTACCCTAACACTAAGCCTAACCCTAACCCTAAACCTAACCTTAACCCTTACCCTAACCCTAACCCTAAACCTAACCCTAACCCTAACCTTAACCCTAACCCTAACCCTAACCCTAACCCTAACCTAACCCTTATCCTTACCCTAATCCTAATCCTAACCTTAACCCCAACCCTAAACCTAACACTAGCCCTAACCCTAACCTTTACGCTAACGGTAACCGTAACCCTAAACCTTACACTAACCCTAACCCTAAACCTAATCTTAATCCTAACCCTAACCCTTACCCTTCCCCTAACCCTAACCCTCCCTTTAACTCTAACCCTAACCTCAACCATAACCCTACCCCAAACCCTAACCCCAACCCTTACACTTACCCTAACCCTAACCCTAACCCTAACCTTAACCCCAACTCTAAACCTAACCCTTACCCTAACCCTAACGCTTACCCTAACCCTAAACCTAACCCTAACCCTAAACCTTATCCTCACCCTAACCCTAACCCTAACCTTTAACCTAACCCTAACATTAACCCTAACCCCTAACCCTAACCCTTACCCTAACCCTAACCCTAACCCTAACCCTTACCCTTCCTCTAAACCTAACCCTAATTCTAACCCTAACCCTAACCCTACCCCTAACCCTTACCCTAACCCTAACCCTAACCCTTCCTTAACTCTAACCCTAACCTCAAACATAAACATAACCCTAACCCTAACCCTTACCCTTACCATAACCCTAAACCTAACCCTAAACTTCACACTAACCCTAACCCTAACCCTTACCCTAATCCTAACCCTAACCCTTCCTTAACTCTAACCCTAACCTCAACCATAACCATAACCCTAACCCTAACCCTTACCCTAACCCTAACCCTAACCCTAACCCTAACCCTTACCCTAATCCTAACCCTAACCCTAACCTCAACCTTAACCCTAACCCTTACCCTAACCCTAACCCTAACCCTAACCCTTACCCGAACCCTAAACCCAACCCTTAGCCTAACCCTAACCCTAATCCTAACCTCAAACCTTACACTTACCCTAACCCTAACCCTAAACCTTAGCCTCACCGTAACCCTAATCCTAACCTCAACCTTAACCCTAACCCTAACCCTAACCCTAACCCTAACCCTAAACCTAACCGGAACCCTCACCCTATCCCTAACCCTAACCCTAACCCTTACCATTACCCTAACCCTAACCCTAACTCTAAACTTTACCCTAACCCTAACCCTAACCCTACCCCTTACCCTAACCCTAACCCTAACCATAATACTAACCCTAACCCTAACCCTAACCCGAACCTTACTCTTACCCTAACACTAACGCTAACCCTAACCCTTACCCTTACCCTTACCCTAACCCTAACCTAACCTTAATGCTAACCCTAACCGTAACCCTAACCCTTACCCTAACCCCAACCCTAACCCTAATCCTTACCCTAACCCTAACCCTTACCCTTTCCCTAACCCTAACTTTAAACCTAACCCAACCCTAAACCATACCCTTACCCTTACACTAACTCTAACCCTAACCCTAACCCTTACCCTAACCATAACCCTAACCCTAACATTTACCTAAAACTAACCCTAACCCTAACCCTTACCCTTTCCCTAACACTAGCCCCAACTCTAACCCTAACCCTAACCCTAACACTTGCCTAACCCTACCCTAACCCTAACACTTACCCTTACCCTAACCCTAACCCTAACCTCAACCTTAACCCTAATCTTAACCGTAACCCTAAACCTAACCCTTAACCTTACTCTAACACTAAACACAACTCTAAACCTAACCCTAATCCTAACCCTAACCCTCACCCTTAGCATAACCCTAACCATAACCCTAAACCTAATACTTAAACCTACCTTAACCCTAAACCTAACCTTAACCCCAATCCTAAACCTAACCCTAACTCTCACCCTAAATCTTACCCTTACCCTATCCCTAATCTAAACCTAACCCTAACAGTAACCCTAACCATTACCCTAACCCTAACCCCAACTCGTACCCTTACCTAAACCTATCCTTAACCCTAAACTTAACCCTAACACTCACCCTAACCCTAACACTTACCCTTGCCCTAAGCCTAACCCTTACCCTAACCCTAACCCTAATCATTACCCTAACCCTAACCCTAAGCCTAACCCCTAACCCTAACCCTAAACCTAACTCTAACCCTTACCATAACCCTAACCTAACCTAACACTTACCCTAACCCTACCCCTAACCCTAAACCTAACCCTTACCCTAACCCTAAACCTAAACCTAACCCTCACCCTAACCCTAAACCTAACCCTAACCCTAACCTCTAACCCTAACCCTAACCCTAACACTTAACCTTACCCTAACCCTAACCCTAACCGCAGCCCTAACCCTAAACCTAAACCTAACCGTCACCCTAACCCTACCACTTACCCTTACCCTAAAACTAACCCTAACCTTAACCCCAACCCTAAACCTAATCCTAACCCTAACCCTAACCTCAAACTTAACCCTAACCCTTACCCTAATCCTAACCCTAACCCTAACCTCAAACTTAACCCTAACCCTTACCCTAACCCTAACCCTAACCCTAACCCTTACCCGAACCCTAAACCCAACCCTTAGCCTAACCCTAACCCTAATCCTAACCTCAACCCTTACCCTTACCCTAACCCTAACCCTAACCCTTAGCCTCACCGTAACCCTAATCCTAACCTCAACCTTAACCCTAAACCTAACCCTAACCCTAACCCTATCCCTAACTCTAACACTTACCCTAACCCTAAACCTAACCCTAACACTTACCCTTACCCTTACCCTAACTCTAAACCTAACCTTAACCATAACCCTAACCCTAACCCTAAACCTAACCCGAACCCTAACCCTATCCCTAACCCTAACCCTAACCCTAACCCTAATCCTTACCCTAACCCTAACCCTAAAACTAACCCTAACCCTAACCCTTACCCTAACCGTAACCCTAACCCTTACACAAATCCTAACCCTAACCCTTCCTTAACCCTAACCCTAACCCTAACCCTTACCCGAACCCTAAACCCAACCCTTAGCCTAACCCTAACCCTAATCCTAACCTCAACCCTTACCCTTACCCTAACCCTAACCCTAACCCTTAGCCTCACCGTAACCCTAATCCTAACCTCAACCTTAACCCTAACCCTAACCCTAACCCTAACCCTAACCCTAAACCTAACCGGAACCCTCACCCTATCCCTAACCCTAACCCTAACCCTAACCCTTACCATTACCCTAACCCTAACCCTAACTCTAAACTTTACCGTAACCCTAACCCTAACCCTACCCCTTACCCTAACCCTAACCCTAACCATAATACTAACCCTAACCCTAACCCTAACCCGAACCTTACTCTTACCCTAACACTAACGCTAACCCTAACCCTTACCCTTACCCTTACCCTAACCCTAACCTATCCTTAATGCTAACCCTAACCCTAACCCTAACCCTTACCCTAACCCCAACCCTAACCCTAATCCTTACCCTAACCCTAACCCTTACCCTTTCCCTAACCCTAACTTTAAACCTAACCCAACCCTAAACCATACCCTTACCCTTACACTAACTCTAACCCTAACCCTAACCCTTACCCTAACCATAACCCTAACCCTAACATTTACCTAAAACTAACCCTAACCCTAACCCTTACCCTTTCCCTAACCCTAACCCCAACTCTAACCCTAACCCTAACCCTAACACTTACACTAACCCTAACCCTAAACCTAACACTTACCCTTACCCTAACCCTAACCCTAACCCTAACCCTAACACTTGCCCTAACCCTACCCTAACCCTAACACTTACCCTTACCCTAACCCTAACCCTAACCTCAACCTTAACCCTAATCTTAACCGTAACCCTAAACCTAACCCTTAACCTTACTCTAACACTAAACACAACCCTAAACCTAACCCTAACCCTAAAACTTACCCTAACCCTAACCTTAATCCTAACCCTAACCCTAACCTAACCCTAACACTTACCCTAATCCTAATCCTAACCTTAACCCTTACCCTTACCCTAACCCTAAACCTAACCCAAACCCTAACCCTAATCGTAACACTTACCCTTACCCTAACACTTACCCTTACCCTAACCCTTAACCTTACAGTAACCCTAAACCTAACCCTAACCCTTACACTAACCCTAATCCTAACCCTAACCCTTACACTAACCCTAAACCTAACCCTAATGCCTATCCCTAACACCCTAAAACTAATCCTGACCCCTAACCCTAACCCTAACCCTTACCCTAAACCTAACCGTAACCCTTACCCTAACCCTGACCCTAATTCTAACCCTAACTCTAATCCTAACCCTAACCCTAACCCTAACCCTAACCCTTACCCTTACCCTTACCCTTACCCTAACCCTAACCTTAACAGCAACCCTAACCCTAACGCTTACCCTTACCCTAACCCTAACCCTAACTCTAACCCAAACTCTAACCCTAACCCTAAAGCTTACCCTAACCCTTACTCTAAACCTAACCCTAACCTCAACCTTAACCCCAACCCTAAACATAACCCTAACCCTTACCCTAAGTCTAACCCTAACATTAACCCTAACCCAAACCCTTACCCTAACCCTAACCCTAACCCTTACTCTAACACTAAGCCCAACCCTAAACCTAACCCTAACCCTAAACCTTACCCTAACCCTAACCTTAATCCTAACCCTAAACCTTAACCTAACCCTAACCCTAAACTCAACCTTAACCCTAACCCTACCCTAACCCTAACCCTTACCCTTACCTTAACCCTAACCCTTACCCTAAGTTTAACCCAAACATTAACCCTAACCCTAACCCTTACCCTAACCCATAACCTTACCCTAACCCTAACCCTAAACCTAACCCTAACCCTTACCCTTACGCTAACACTAAGCCTAACCTTAACCCTAACCCTAACCCTAACCCTTACCCTAACCCTAACTCTAATCCTAACCCTAAACCTAACCCTAACCCTAACCTTAACCCTAGCCCTAACCTTAACCCTAACCTAACCCTATGTCTAACCCTAACATTAACCCTAACCCTAACCCTTACCCTAACCCTAACCCTAACCCTTACTCTAACACTAAGCCCAACCCTAAACCTAACCAAAACCCTAACAATTACCCTAACCATAACCCTAACCCTAATCCTAACCCTAACCTAAACCTAACCCTAACCCTAACCTAAAACTTAACCCTAACCCTAACCCTAACCCTTACCCTAACCCTAACACTTACCCTAACCCTAACCCTTACCCTAACCCTAACTCTAATCCTAACCATAAATCTTACCCTAACCATAATCATAAACCTAGCCCTAACCCTAACTCTAACCTAACCCTTACCCTTACCCTAACCCTAATCCTAACCTTAACCACAACCCCAAACTTAAGCGTAACCCTAACCCTTACCCTAACCCTAACCCTAACCCTAACCCTAACCCTAACCCTTACCCTTACCCTCTCCCTAAACTTAACCCTAACCCTAACGCTAACCGTAACCCTAAACTTAACTCTGACATTTATCCTTACCCTGACCCTAACCCTAACCCTTACCCTAAACCTAAACCTAACCCTTACCCTAACCCTAACCCTAACCCACACTTACCCTAACCCTAACCCGTACCCTAACCTTAACCCTAACCCTAACCCTTACCCTAACCCTAACCCTAAACTTAACCCTAACCCTTACCCTGACCCTAACCTTAACCCTAACCCTAACCGTAACCCTAACCTTAACTCTGACATTTATCCTTATCCTAACCCTATCCCTAACTTTAACCCTAACCCTTGCCCTTACTCTTACCCTAACCGTAACCCTAAACCTAACCCTAACACTTACCCTAACCCTAACCCTAACCCTAACCCTAACACCTAACCTTACACTAACCCTAACCCTAAACCTAACCGTAACCCTAAACCTAACCTAATCCTAACCCTAATCCTAACCCTAAGCATAAACCTAACCCTAACCCTAAGCCTAACCCCTAACCCTAACCCTAAACCTAACTCTAACCCTTACCATAACCCTAACCTAACCTAACACTTACCCTAACCCTACCCCTAACCCTAAACCTAACCCTTACCCTAACCCTAAACCTAAACCTAACCCTCACCCTAACCCTAACCCTAACCCTAACCCTAACCTCTAACCCTAACCCTAACCCTAACACTTAACCTTACCCTAACCCTAACCCTAACCGCAGCCCTAACCCTAAACCTAAACCTAACCGTCACCCTAACCCTAACACTTACCCTTACCCTAAACCTAACCCTAACCTTAACCCCAAACCTAAACCTAATCCTAACCCTAACCCTAACCCTAACCCTAACCTTTAACCTAACCCTAACATTAACCCTAACCCCTAAACCTAACCCTTACCCTAACCCTAACCCTAACCCTAACCCTAACCCTTACCCTTCCTCTAAACCTAACCCTAACTCTAACCCTAACCCTAACCCTACCCCTAACCCTTACCCTAACCCTAACCCTAACCCTTCCTTAACTCTAACCCTAACCTCAACAATAAACATAACCCTAAACCTATCCCTTACCCTTACCATAACCCTAACCCTAACCCTAAACTTTACACTAACCCTAACCCTAACCCTTACCCTAATCCTAACCCTAACCCTTCCTTAACTCTAACCCTAACCTCAACCATAACCATAACCCTAACCCTAACCCTTACCCTAACCCTAACCCTAACCCTAACCTTTACCCTAACCCTAACCCTAACCCTTACCCTAATCCTAAACCTAACCCTAACCTCAAACTTAACCCTAACCCTTACCCTAACCCTAACCCTTACCCGAACCCTAAACCCAACCCTTAGCCTAACCCTAACCCTAATCCTAACCTCAACCCTTACCCTTACCCTAACCCTAACCCTAACCCTTAGCCTCACCGTAACCCTAATCCTAACCTCAACCTTAACCCTAAACCTAACCCTAACCCTAACCCTATCCCTAACTCTAACACTTACCCTAACCCTAAACCTAACCCTAACACTTACCCTTACCCTTACCCTAACTCTAAACCTAACCTTAACCATAACCCTAACCCTAACCCTAAACCTAACCCGAACCCTAACCCTATCCCTAACCCTAACCCTAACCCTAACCCTAATCCTTACCCTAACCCTAACCCTAAAACTAACCCTAACCCTAACCCTTACCCTAACCGTAACCCTAACCCTTACACAAATCCTAACCCTAACCCTTCCTTAACTCTAACCCTAACCTCAACCATAACCATAACCCTAACCCTAACCCTTACCCTTACCCTAACCCTAACCCTAACCCTAACACTTACCCTAACCCTAACCCTAACCCTTACCCTAATCCTAACCCTAATCCTAACCTCAACCTTAACCCTAACCCTTACCCTAACCCTAACCCTAACCATAACCCTTACCCGAACCCTAACAAGAACCCTTAGCCTAACCCTAACCCTAAACCTAACCTCAAGCCTTACCCTTACCCTAACCCTAACCCTAACCCTTAGCCTCACACTAACCCTAATCCTAACCTCAACCTTAACCCTAACCCTAACCCTAACCCTAGCCGTTACCCTTACCCTAACACTAAGCCTAACCCTGACCTTAACCCTAACCCTAACCCTTACCGTAACCATAACCCTAATCCTAACCCTAAACCTACCATAACACTAACCTTAACACTAACCCTAACCCTAACCATACCCCTAACCCTTATCCTTACCCTAACCCTAACCCTAAACCTAACCCTAACCCTTACCCTTATCCTCACCCTAAACAGAACCCTAACCCTAAACCTAACCTGAACTCTAACACTAATCGTTACCCTAACCCTAATCCTAAAGCTAACCCTAACCCAAACCTAAACCTTACCCTTAGAATAACCCTAACTGTAAACCTAAAACTAAACCTTACCCTAACCCTAACCCTAACCCTAACCTTAACCCTAACCCTTACCCTTACACTAACCCTAACCCTAACCCTAACACACTAACCCTAACCCTAACACTTGCCCTAACCCTACCCTAACCCTAACACTTACCCTTATCCTAACCCTAAACCTAACCTCAACCTTAACCCTAATCTTAAACGTAACCCTAAACCTAAACCTTACCCTTACTCTAACACTAAGCACAACCCTAAACCTAACCCTAACCCTAAACCTTACCCTAACCCTAACCTTAATCCTAACCCTAAACCTTAACCTAACCCTAACCCTAACCTCAACCTTAATTCTAACCCTAACCCTAACCCTAACCCTTACCCTTACCCTAACACTAAGCCTAACCTTAACCCTAACCCTAATCCTTACCCTAACCCTAACTCTAATCCTAACCCTAAACCTAACCCTAAACCTAACCTTAACCGTAGCCCTAACCCTAACCCTAATCTAACCCTAACCCTTACCCTAACCCTAATCCTAACCTTAACCCCAACCCTAAACCCAAACCTAACCCTTACCCTAACCATAAACCTAACCCTAATCTTAACCCCAACCCTAACATTAACCTTAACCCTAACCCTTAACCTTACCCTCACCCTAACCTTAACCCTAACCCTAACCCTAACATTAACCCTAACCTTAATTCTGACATTTATACTTACCCTAACCTTAACCCTAAACCTAACCCTAACCCTAAACCTAACCCTTACCCTTACCCTAACCCTAAACCTAACCCTAACCCTTACCCTTACCCTAACGCTAACCCTAACCCTAACCCTAACTTTAACTCTAACCCTTACCCTTACCCTTACCGTAACCGTAACCCTAAACCTAACCCTAACACTTACAGTAACCCTAACCCTAACCCTAACCCATAACCTTACCCTAACCCTAACCTTAAACCTAACCGTAACCCTAAACCTAACCCTAATCCTAACCCTAACCGTTAGCATAACCCTAACCATAACCCTAAACCTAATACTTAAACCTACCCTAACCCTAAACCTAACCTTAACCCCAATCCTAAACCTAACCCTAACTCTCACCCTAAATGTTACCCTTACCCTATCCCTAATCTAAACCTAACCCTAACAGTAACCCTAACCATTATCCTAACCCTAACCCTAATCCTAACCCCAACTCGTACCCTTACCTAAACCTATCCCTAACCCTAAACTTAACCCTAACACTCACCCTAACCCTAACACTTACCCTTGCCCTAAGCCTAACCCTTACCCTAACCCTAACCCTAATCATTACCCTAACCCTAACCCTTAGCCTAACCCCTAACCCTAACCCTAAACCTAACTCGAACCCTTACCATAACCCTAACCTAACCTAACACTTACCCTAACCCTACCCCTAACCCTAAACCTAACCCTTACCCTAACCCTAAACCTAAACCTAACCCTCACCCTAACCCTAACTCTAACCCTAACCTCTAACCCTAACCCTAACCCTAACACTTAACCTTAACCTAACCCTAACCCTAACCGCAGCCCTCACCCTAAACCTAAACCTAACCGTCACCCTAACCCTAACACTTACCCTTACCCTAAACCTAACCCTAACCTTAACCCCAACCCTAAACCTAATCCTAACCCTAACCCTTACCCTAACCCTTGCCCTAACCCTAACACTAACCCTTACCCTAACCTAGCCTAACCCCTAACCCTAACCCTAAACTTAACTCTAACCCTTATCATAACCCTAACCCTAACCCTAAACCTTACCCTAACCGTTTACCTTAACCTCACCCTAACCCTAACCCTAACCTTTAAACTAACCCTAACATTAACCCTAACCCCTAAACCTAACCCTCACCCTAACCCTAACCCTAACCCTAACCCTTACCCTTCCTCTAAACCTAACCCTAACTCTAACCCTAACCCTAACCCTACCCCTAACCCTTACCCTAACCCTAACCCTAACCGTTCCTTAACTCTAACCCTAACCTCAACCATAAACATAACCCTAAATCTAACCCTTACCCTTACCATAACCCTAACCCTAACCCTAAACTTTACACTAACCCTAACCCTAACCCTTTCCCTAATCCTAACCCTAACCCTTCCTTAACTCTAACCCTAACCTCAAACATAACCATAACCCTAAACCCAACCCTTACCCTAACCCTAACCCTAACCCTAACCCTTACCCTAACCCTAACCCTAACCCTTACCCTAATCCTAACCCTAACCCTAACCTCAACCTTAACCCTAACCCTTACCCTAACCCTAACCCTAACCCTAACCCTTACCCGAACCCTAAACCCAACCCTTAGCCTAACCCTAACCCTAATCCTAACCTCAACCCTTACCCTTACCCTAACCCTAACCCTAACCCTTAGCCTCACCGTAACCCTAATCCTAACCTCAACCTTAACCCTAACCCTAACCCTAACCCTAACCCTATCCCTAACTCTAACACTTACCCTAACCCTAAACCTAACCCTAACACTTACCCTTACCCTTAACCTAAATCTAAACCTAACCTTAACCATAACCCTAACCCTAACCCTAAACCTAAACCTAACCCGAACCCTAACCCTGTCCCTAACCCTAACCCTAACCCTAACCCTAATCCTTACCCTAACCCTAACCCTAAAACTAACCCTAACCCTAACCCTTACCCTAACCCTAACCCTAACCCTTACCCAAATCCTAACCCTAACCCTTCCTTAACTCTAACCCTAACCTCAACCATAACCATAACCCTAACCCTAACCCTTACCCTTACCCTAACCCTAACCCTAACCCTAACACTTACCCTAACCCTAACCCTAACCCTTACCCTAATCCTAACCCTAATGCTAACCTCAACCTTAACCCTAACCCTTACCCTAACCCTAACCCTAACCCTAACCCTTACCCGAACCCTAACACCAACCCTTAGCCTAACCCTAACCCTAATCCTAACCTCAAGCCTTACCCTTACCCTAACCCTAACCCTAACCCTTAGCCTCACACTAACCCTAATCCTAACCTCAACCTTAACCCTAACCCTAACCCTAACCCTAGCCGTTACCCTTACCCTAACACTAAGCCTAACCCTGACCTTAACCCTAACCCTAACCCTTACCGTAACCATAACCCTAATCCTAACCCTAAACCTACCATAACACTAACCTTAACACTAACCCTAACCCTAACCATACCCCTAACGCTTATCCTTACCCTAACCCTAACCCTAAACCTAACCCTAACCCTTACCCTTATCCTCACCCTAAACAGAACCCTAACCCTAAACCTAACCTGAACTCTAACACTAATCCTTACCCTAACCCTAATCCTAAACCTAACCCTAACCCAAACCTAAACCTTACCCTTAGAATAACCCTAACTGTAAACCTAAAACTAAACCTTACCCTAACCCTAACCCTAACCCTAACCTTAACCCTAACCCTTACCCTTACACTAACCGTAACCCTAACCCTAACCCTAACACACTAACCCTAACTCTAACACTTACCCTAACCCTAATCCTAACCCTAACCCTTACCCTTACCCTTACCCTAACTCTAAACCTAACCTTAACCATAACCATAACCCTAACCCTAAACCTAACCCGAACCCTAACCCTATCCCTAACCCTAACCCTAACCCTTACCCTAACCCTAACCCTAAAACTAACCCTAACCCTAAACGTAAGCCTTACCCTAACCCTAACCCTAACCCTTACACTTACCCTAACACCTAACACTAACCCTAACCATAACCTTACCCTAACCAGAACCAGAACCCTAACCCTAACACTTACACTTACCCTAACCCTAACCCTTATCCTAACCATAACCCTAAACCTAACCCTAACCCTTAACCTAACCCTAACCATAACCCTAACCCTAACCTTTACCCTTAACCTTACTCTAACACTTACCCTTACCCTAAACCTAATCCTAACCCTAAACTTAACCCTAAACTTAACACTAACCCTTACCCTTTGCCTAACCCTAACCCCAACTCTAAACCTAACCATAACCCTAACACTTACACTAACCCTACCCCTAACCCTAACCCTAACACTTACCCTTACCCTAACCCTAACGCTAACCCTAACCCTAACACTTGCCCTAACTCTACCCTAACCCTAACACTTACCCTTATCCTAACCCTAAACCTAACCTCAACCTTAACCCTAATCTTAACCGTAACCCTAAACCTAAACCTTACCCTTACTCTAACACTAAGCACAACCCTAAACCTAACCCTAACCCTAAACATTACCCTAACCCTAACCTTAATCCTAACCCTAAACCTTAACCTAACCCTAACCCTAACCTCAACCTTAACCCTAACCCTAACCCTAACCCTAACCCTTACCCTTACATAACACTGAGCCTAACCTTAACCCTAACCCTAATCCGTACCCTAACCCTAACTCTAATCCTAACCCTAAACCTAATCCTAACCCTAACCTTAACCGTAGCCCAAACCCTAACCCTAACCTAACCCTAACCCTTACCCTAACCCTAATCCTAACCTTAACACCAAACCTAAACCTAACCCTAACCCTAACCCTTACCCTAACCCTAAACCTAGCCCTAACCCTAACCCTAATCCTAACCCTTACCCTTACCCTTACCCTTAACCTTACCCTAACCCTAACCTTAACAGTAACCCTAACCCTAACGCTTACCCTTACCCTAACCCTAACCCTAACTCTAACCCAAAACCTAACCCTAACCCTAAAGCTTACCCTAACCCTTACTCCAAACCTAACCCTAACCTCAACCTTAACCCCAACCCTAACCATAACCGTAACCCTTACCCTAAGTCTAACCCTAACATTAACCCTAACCCTAACCCTTACCCTAACCCTAACCCTAACCCTTACTTTAACACTAAGCCCAACCCTAAACCTAACCCTAACCCTAAACCTTACCCTAACCCTAACCTTAATCCTAACCCTAAACCTTAACCTAAACCTAACCCTAAACTCAACCTTACCCCTAAACCTACCCTAACCCTAACCCTTACCCTTACCTTAACCCTAACCCTTACCCTAAGTCTAACCCAAACATTAACCCTAACCCTAACCCTTACCCTAACCCATAACCTTACCCTAAACCTAACCCTAACCCTTACCCTTACGCTAACACTAAGCCTAACCTTAACCCTAAACCTAACCCTAACACTTACCCTAACCTTAACTCAAATCCTAACCCTAAACCTAACCCTAACCCTAACCTTAACCCTAGCCCTAACCTTAACCCTAACCTAACCCTAAGTCTAACCCTAACATTAACCCTAACCCTAACCCTTACCCTAACCCTAACCCTAACCCTTACTCTAACACTAAGCCCAACCCTAAACCTAACCCAAACCCTAACACTTACCCTAACCCTAACCCTAATCCTAACCCTAACCTAAACCTACCCCTAACCCTAACCTAAAACTTAACCCTAACCCTAACCCTAACCCTTACCCTAACCCTAACACTTACCCTAACCCTAACCCTAACTCTAACACTAACACTAACACTAAGCCTGTCCCTAACCCTAACCCTAACCCTTACCCTAACCCTAACTCTAATCCTAACCATAAATCTTACCCTAACCATAATCCTAACCCTAGCCCTAACCCTAACTCTAACCTAACCCTTACCCTTACCCTAACCCTAATCCTAACCTGAACCACAACCCTAAACTTAAGCGTAACCCTAACCCTTACCCTAACCCTAACCCTAACCCTAACCCTAACCCTTACCCTTACCCTCTCCCTAACCTTAACCCTAACCCTAACGCTAACCGTAACCCTAAACTTAACTCTGACATGTATCCTTACCCTAACCCTAACCCTAACCCTTACCCTAACCCTAAACCTAACCCTTACCCTAACCCTAACCCTAACCCACACTTACCCTAACCCTAACCCGTACCCTAACCGTAACCCTAACCCTAACCCTTACCCTAACCCTAACCCTAATCTTAACCCTAACCCTTACCCTTACCCTCACCCTAACCTTAACCCTAACCCTAACCGTAACCCTAACCTTAACTCTGACATTTATCCTTATCCTAACCCTATCCCTAACTTTAACCCTAACCCTTGCCCTTACCCTTACCCTAACCGTAACCCTAAACCTAACCCTAACACTTACCCTACCCCTAACCCTAACCCTAACCCTAACACATAACCTTACCCTAACCCTAACCCTAAACCTAACCGTAACCCTAAACCTAACCTAATCCTAACCCTAACCCTAACCCTATGCATAAATCTAACCCTAACCCTAACCCTAATAATTAAACCTACCCTAACCCTAAACCTAACCTTAACCCCAACCCTAAACCTAACCCTAACCCTAACCCCTACCCTAACCCTAACCCTAACCCTAACCCTTACCCAAACCGTTACCCTAACCCTAACCCTAACACTTACCCTAACCATAACCCTAACACTTACCCTTACCCTAACCCTAACCCTAACCCTAACCCTAACACTTGCCCTAACCCTACCCTAACCCTAACCCTTACCCTTACCCTAACCCTAAACCTAACCTCAATCTTAACCCTAATCTTAACCATAAGCCTACACCTAACCCTTACCCTTACTCTAACACTAAGCCTAACCCTAAACCTAACCCTAACCCTAACCCTTACACTAAACCTAACCCTAATCCTAACCCTAAACCTAAACCTAACCCTAACCCTAAACTCAAACTTAACCCTAATCCTAACCCTAACCCTATCCCTTACCCTTACCCTAACACTAAGCCTAACCCTAACCCTAACCCTTACCCTAACCCTTATCCTAACCCTAACTCTAATCCTAACCCTAAACCTAACCCTATCCCTAACCTTAACCCTAGCCCTAACCCTAACCCTAACCTAACCCTTAACCTTACCCTAACCCTAATCCTAACCTTAACCCCAAACCTAACCCTAACCCTAACCCTAACCATAACCCTAACCCTAATCTTAACCCCAACCCTAACATTAACCTTAACCCTAACCCTTAACCTTACCCTCACCCTAACCCTAACCCTAACCCTAACCCTAACGCTAACCCTAACTCATACTCTAACTCTAAATCTAACCCTTACCCTTTCCCTAACCCTAACCCTAACCCTTACCCTAATCTTAATGCTAACCCTAATCCTAACACTAACCCTAACCCTAATCCTTACCCTAATCCTAAATCTAACCCTTAAGGTAACCCTAACACTTACCCTTACCCTAACCCTAATCCTTCCTCTAAACCTAATCCTAACCCTAACCCTAACCCTTACCCTAAACCTAACCCTAACCCTAACCCTTACCCTTAACCTAACCCTAACCCTAACAATAACCCCAACGCTAAACCTAACTCTAACCCTGAAGCTTACCCTAACCCTAACCCTTAAACTAACCCTAACCCGGACCCTAAACCAAATCTTACCCTACCTCTAATCCTTACCCTAACTGTAACCTAACGCTAACCCTAAATTTAACCCCAACCTTAACCTTACCCTAACCCTAACCCTAACCCTAAAACTAACGCTAACCCTATCCCTAACACTTACCCTTAACCTAACCTAACCCCAAACCTAACCATCACCCTAACCCTTACCCTAACCCTAACACTAACTCTAACCCTTACTCTTACACTAACCCTAACCCCAAACCTAAACCTAACCCTAAACTTGACCCTAACCCTAACCCTAACCCTAAAACTTACCTTTACCCTAACCCTAATAGTAATCCTAACACTAACCCTAAACACTAACCCTAACCCTAACCCTTACCCTTACCCTACACCTAACCCTAACCTTAACCCTAAACCTAACACTAACCCTAGCCCTAACCCTTACCCTAAACCTAACCCTCAACCTAAACCTAACCCTAACCTTTACCTTTACCATAACCCTAAACCTAACCATAACCCTAACCCTAACATTTACCCTAACCCTAAACCTAAACCTAATCCTTACCCTAAACCTAACCCTAACCCTAACACTTACCCTTACCCTAACCCTAACCTTAAACCTAACCTTAACACTAACCCTAAACATACCCCTTACTCTTAACCCTAACGCTAACCCTAACCCTAACCCTTACCCTTACCCTAACCCTAAACTTAAACCTAACCCTAACCCTAAGCCTAACCCTTACAGTTACCCTAACCCTAACCCTAAACTTAACCCCACACCTAAACCTAACCCTAACCATAACCATAACGCTTACCCTTACACTAACCCTAACCCTAACCCTAACAATTACCCTTACCCTAACCCTAACCCTAACCCTAACTTTTACCCTAAACCTAACCCTAACCCTAACCCTAACCTTTACCCTAACCCTAACCCTAACCCCTAAACCTAAACCTTACCCTAAACCTAACCCTATGCCTTGCCCTTACCCTAAACCTAACCCTACCTCTAACCCTAACTTAACCCTAACCCTAAACCTTACCCTAACCCTAAATCTTAGCCTAACCCTAAACCTAACCTTAACCCTAATCCTAACCCTAACCCTAACCATTACCCTTACCCTTACCATAACCCTAACCCTAACCCTAACCCTTACTCTTACCCTCACCCTCACCACAAACCTAACCCTAACCGTAACGCTAATCCTTACACTTACCCTAAACCTAACCCTAACCCTAACCCTGACCCCTAACACTAACCCTAACCCTAACCCTAACTCTAACCCTAACCCCAACACTAAACCTAACCCTAACCCTAACCCTAACCCTTAGCCTAACCCTAACCCTAACCCTATCCCTAACCCTTAGCCTAACCGTAACTCTAACCCTAACCGTAATCCTTACCCTAACCCTAACCCTAACCCTAACCCTAACCCTAACCCTAACCTTAACCCTAACCCTAACCCTAACCCTAACCCTAAATCTTTCCCTAACCCTAACCTTAACCCTAAACCTAATGCTAACTCTATCCATATCCCTAAACCTCACCCTTAACCTTACTCTAACCCTAACCCTAAACCTAACCCTAACCCTAACCCTAACACCTAACCCTAAACCTCAGCCTTACCCTATCCCTAAGCCAAACCCTAACACTTACTGTAATCCTAAACCTAACCCTAAACCTAACCCTACCCTAACCCTTAACCTAACCCTAAACCTAACCCTAAACCTAACAATCACACTTACCCTTACCCTAACCTTAACCCTAACCCTTACCCTAACCCTAACACTAGCCCAAACCTAACCGCTAATCCTAACCGTAACCCTAACCCTAAACCTTACCCTTACCCTAAACCTAAGGCTAACACTAACCCTAACCGTAACCCTAACCCTAACCCATACCCTGACCCTAACCCTGACCCTAACCCTAAACCTTAACCCTAATCCTAACCCTAACCCTAACCCTTACCCTAACCCTAAGCCTAATCCTAACCCTTAGCCTAACCCTAACCCTAAACCTAAACCTAACAATCACACATACCCTTACCCTAACCCTAACACTAACCCTAACCCTAACCCTTATCCTAACCCGAACACTAACCCTAACACTTACAATTTCCCTAAGCCTAACCCTAAGCCTAACCCTTACCCTTACCCTAACCCTAACCCTAACCTTTTGCTAAACCTAACCCTAAGCCTAACCATTACCCTAACCCTAATCCAATCCCTTAGCCTAAGCCTAACCCTAACCCTAACCCTAACCCTAAACCTAACACTCACCCTAACCCTAACCCTTACCCTAAACCTAAACCTGAAACTAAACCTAACCCTAACCCTTACCCTTATCCTAAACCTAACCCTACACCTAACCCTAACCCTAACCCTAACCCTTACCCTTACCCTAACGCTAACCTTAATGCTAACCCTAACACTAACCCTTACCCTATCCCTAACCCTAACCCTAATCCTTACCCTTACCCTAACCCTAACTTTAAACCTAACCTAACCCTAACCCTAACCCTTACCATTATCCTAACCCTAATCCTAACCCTAAATTTTACCCTAACCCTAACCCTAAACCTTACTCTTTCCCTAACCCTAACTTTAAACCTAACGTAACCTTAACCCTAACCCTTACCGTAACCCTAACCCTAACCTTAATGCTAACCGTAGCCCTAACCCTAACCCTAACCCTTACCCTAACCCTAACCCTAACCCCTAACCCTAACCCTTACCCTAACCCTGACCCTAACCCTAACCCTAACCCCTTCCCAAACCCTAACCTAACCCTAAACAGAACCCTATCACTCACCCTTACCCTTACTCTAACCCTAACCCTAAACCTAACCATAACCCTAACCCTACCACTAAAATAACCCCTGCCCTTACCCTATCCCTAACCCTAACCCTAACACTTACTCTAACCCTAACCCTAACCCTTACCCTAACCCTAACCCTAAACCTAACCCTAACTCTAACCCTAACCCTAACCCTTACCCTAACCCTAACCCTAACCCTAACCATAACACTTACCCTACCCCTAACCCTAACCCTTACACTTACCCTAACCCTAACCCTAACCCTTACCCGAAACCTAAGCCTAGTCCTAGCCCTAACCCTAACCCTAACCCTAACCTTAACCCTAACCCTAACCTTAACCCTAACCCTTACCCTTACCCTAACCCTAACCCTAAACCTTACACTAACCCTAAGCATTACCCTTACCATTTCCCTAACCCTAACCCTAACCTTAACCCTAACCCTAACCCTAACCTTAACCATTACACTTACCTTAACCCTAACCCTACACCTAAACCTAATCCTAATCCTAACCCTAACCCTAACCTTAACCCCAACTCTAACCTACCCTAACCCTTATCCTTACCCTAACCATAAACCTAACAATAACACTAATCTTAACCCTAACCTTAAACCTAACCCTAACCCTAACACTTACCTGTACCCTAACCCTAACCCTAACCCTAACCCTTACCCTAACCCTAACCCTAAACCTAACCCTTACCCTAACCCTAACCCTAATCCTAAACGCTAACCCTAACCCTAACCCCAACCCTAAACCTAACCCTAACCCTTACTCTTTCCCTAACCATAACCCTAACACTAAACCTAACCCCTAACCCTAACACTTACCCTAAACCTAACCCTAAAGCTAACCCAAACATTAACTCTTACCCTTACCCAAACCCTAACCCTAAACCTAAACCTAAACCTAACCCTAACCCATAACTCTATCCCTAACCCTAACCCTTACCCTTACCCTAACCATAATGCTAACCCTAACACTAACCCTAACCCTAACCCTTACCCTAACCCTAACCCTAAACCTAAACCTAATCCTAACCCTTACTCTAACCTAACACTAACCCTAACCCTAACACTAATCCTTACCCTAACCCTAACCCTAACCCTTAACCTAACCCTAACCCTTACCCTTTCCCTAACCCTAATCCTTCCTCTAAACCTAATCCTAACCCTAACCCTAACACTTACCCTAACCCTAATCCTAACCCTAACCCTAACCCTTACCCTTAACCAAACCCTAACCCTAACCATAACCCCAACCCTAACCCTAACACTAACCTTTACTCTTACTCTAACCCTAACCCCAAACCTAAACCTAACCCTAAACATGACCCTAAACCTAGCCCTAACCCTAAAGCTTACCTTTACCCTAACCCTAATAGAAACCCTAACACTAACCCTAAACCCTAACCCTAACCCTAACCCTTACCCTTACCCTAAACCTAACCTTAACCTTAACCCTAAAACTAACACTAACCCTAACCCTAACCCTTACCCTAACCTTAACCCTTAACCTAAACCTAACCCTAACCCTTACCTTTACCGTAAACCTAAACCTAACCATAACCCTAACCCTAACATTTACCCTAACCCTAAACCTAAACCTAATCCTTACCCTAAACCTAACCCTAACCCTAACACTTACCCTTACCCTAACCCTAATCTTAAACCTAACCTTAACACTAACCCTAACCATACCCCTTACCCTTAACCCTAACCCTAACCCTAACGCTAACCCTTACCCTTACCATAAGCCTAAACTTAAACCTAACCCTAACCCTAAGCCTAACCCTTACAGTTACCCTAACTCTAACCCTAATCTTAACCCCAAACCTAAACCTAACCCTAACCCTAACCATAATGCTTAACCTTACCCTAACCCTAACCCTAACCCTAACACTTACCCTTACCCTAACCCTAACCCTAACCCTAACCCTAACTTTTAGCCTAAACCTAACCCTAACCCAAACCCTAACCCTTACCCTAATCCTAACCCTAACACCTAACCCTAAACCTAACCCTAACCCTAACCCTAAGACTTGCCCTTACCCTAACCCTAACCCTACCTCTAACCCTAACCCTAATCCTAACCCTAACCCTAACCCTAACCCTAACCCTAAATCTTAGCCTGACCCTAACCCTAACCTTAACCCTAATCCTAACCCTAACCCTAACCCTTACCCTTACCCTTACCCTTACCATAACCCTAACCCTAACCCTAACCCTTACTCTGACCCTCACCCTCACCACAAACCTAACACTAACCCTAATGCTAATCCTTACCCTTACCCTAAACCTAACCCTAACCCTAACCCTGACCCCTAACACTAACCCTAACCCTTACCCTTACCCTAACCCTAACCATAACCTTAACCCTAAACCTAACACTAACCCTAACCCTAACCCTTACCCTAACCCTATCCCTGAACCTAAACCTAAACCTAACCCTTACCCTTACCCTAACCCTAAACCTAAACCTAACCCTAACCATAACCCTAACCCTAACCCTTACCCTAACCCTAACCCTAAACTTAACCCTAACCCTTACACTTACCCTAAGCCTAACCCTAAGCCTAAACCTTACCCTTACACTAACCCTAACCCTAAACTTTTGCTAAACGTAACCCTAAGCCTAACCATTTCCCTAACCCTATCCCTAACCCTAATCGTTACCCTAAACCTAACCCTAACCCTTACCCTTTCCCTAACCCTAACCCTAAGCCTAACCCTAACCCTAAACCTCCCCCTTACCCTTACGCTTACCCTAACCCTAACCCTAACCCTAACTTTACCCTTACCCTAACCCTAACCCTAACCTTAATGCTAACCCTAACCCTAACCCTAACCCTTACCCTATCCCTAACCCTAACCCTAACCTTACCCTTTCCCTAACCCCAACTTTAAACCTAACCTAACCCTAACCCTTACCATTACCCTAACCCTAACCCTAACTCTAAACTTTACCCTAAACCTAACCCTAACCCTTACCCTTTCCTGAACCCTAACTTTAAACCTAACCTAACCCTAACCCTAACCCTTACCGTAACCCTAATCCTAACCTTAATGCTAACCCTAGCCCTAACCCTAAACCTAACCCTTACCCTATCCCTAACCCTAACCCTAATCCTTACCCTTACCCTAACCCTAACCCTAACCTTATCCTTACCCTAACACTAACGCTAACCCTAACTCTTACCCTTACCCTTACCCTAACCCTAACCTAACCTTAATGCTAACCCTAACCCTAACCCTAACCCTTACCCTAACCCCAACCCTAACCCTAATCGTTACCCTAACCCTAACCCTTACCATTTCCCTAACCATAACTTTAAATCTAACCCAACCCTAAACCATACCCTTACCCTTACCCTAACTCTAACCCTAACCCTAACCCTTACCCTAGCCCTAACCCTAACCCTAACCTTTACCTAACCCTAAACATAACCCTAACCCTTACCCTAACCCTAACCCTAACCCTAACCTTAACCCTAACCCTAAACCTAACCCTTAGCCTTAACCTAACCATAAACCTAAACTCAAACCTAACCCTAACCCTAACCCAAACCCTTATCCTAAGCCTAACCCTAACCCTAACCCTAACTCTAGCCCTTACCCTTACCCTAACCCTAACCTTAACCCTAAACCTAACACTCACCCTAACCCTAACCCTTACCCTAACCCTAACCCTGAAACTAAACCTAACCCTAACCCTTACCCTTACCGTAAACCTAACCCTAACCCTAACCCTAACCCTAACCATAAACCTTACCCTAACCCTAACCCTAAACCTTACGCTTACCCTAACCCTAACTCTAACCCTAAATTTATCCTTACCCTAACCCTAACCCTAACCTTAATGCTAACCCTAACCCTAACCTTATCCCTTACCCTATCCCTAACCCTAACCCTAACTTTACCCATTCCCTAACCCCAACTTTAAACCTAACCTAACCCTAACCCTTACCATTAGCCTAACCCTAACCGTAACTCTAAACTTTACCCTAACCCTAAACCTAACCCTTACCCTTTCCCGAACCCTAACTTTAAACCTAACCTAACCCTAACCCTAACCCTTACCGTAACCCTAATCCTAACCTTAATGCTAACCGTAGACCTAACCTAACCCTAACCCTTACCCTAACCCTAACCCTAAACCTAATCCTTACCCTAACTCTAACCCTAACCCTAACCCTAACCCTTACCCTAACCCTAACCCTAACCATAATACTAACCCTAACCCTAACCCTAACCTTACTCTTACCCTAACACTAACGCTAACCCTAACCCTTACCCTTACCCTTACCCTAACCCTAACCTAACCTTAATGCTAACCCTAACCCTAACCCTAACCCTTACCCTAACCCCAACCCTAACCCTAATCCTTACCCTAACCCTAACCCTTACCCTTTCCCTAACCCTAACTTTAAACCTAACCCAACCCTAAACCATACCCTTACCCTTACCCTAACTCTCACCCTAACCCTAACCCTTACACTAACCCTAACCCTAACCCTAACATTTACCTAAAACTAACCATAACCCTAACCCTTACCCTTACCCTAACCCTAACCCTAACCTAAACCTAACCATTAGACTTACCCTAACCCTAACCTAACCTTAATGATAACCCTATACCTTATCCTAACCCTAATACTAACCCTAACACTAACCCTAAACCCTAACCCTAACCCTAAACCTGACCCTTACACTAACCCTAACCCTAACCTTAATGCTAACCCTAACCCTAACCGGAAACTTAATCCTTACCCTAACCCTAACCCTTACCCTAAACCTAACCCTAACCCTAACCCTAATCCTAACACTCTCCCTTACCCTTACTCTAACCCTATCCCTAAACCTAACACTAACCCTAACCCCTAACCCTAACCCTTACACTTACACTATCCCTAACCCTAACCCTAATCCAAACACTTACCCAAACCCTAAAGCTAACCCTAAACCTAACCCTAACCCTAACACTAACCCATACCCTAACCCTAACCCTAAACCTAACCCTACCCCTAACACTTACCCTTACCCTAACCCTCACCCTAACCCTAACCCATACCCTAATTCTAACCCTAAGCCTAAACCCTAACCCTAATCCTAACCCTAACCCTAACCCTTACCCTAACCCTAAGCCTAATCCTAACCCTAACCCTAACCCTAACCTTAACCCAAACCCAACCTTAACCCTAACCCTTTCCCTTAACCTCACCCTAAACCTAACACTAACCCTAAACATAACCCTTACCCTTACCCTAACCCTAAGCCTAACCTTAATGCTAACCCTAACCCTAACACTAAGCCTAACCCTTAGCCTAATTCTAACCCTAACCCTAATCCTAATCTTTACCCTAACCCTAACCCTAACCCTAACCCTAAACCTTACCCTTTCCCTAACCCTAACCCTAAACTTAATACTAACCCTAACCCAAACCCTAACCATTACACTTACCTTAACCCTAACCCTACAACTAAACCTAACCCTAATCCTAACCCTAACCCTAACCCTAACCTTAACCCCAACCCTAACCTAACCCTAACCATTACCTTACAAAACCCCAAACCTAACCCTAACACTAACCTTAACCCTAACCCTAACCCTAACCCTAACACTTACACTTTCCGTAACCGTACGCCTAAACCTAATCCTTACCCTAACCCT
>JANJXV010000053.1:5010000-5042500 GCA_024803745.1 Megascapheus bottae | reverse complement strand
AACCCTAACTGTAAACCTAAAACTAAACCTTACCCTAACCCTAACCCTAACCCTAACCCTAACCTTAAACCTAACCCTTACCCTTACACTAACCCTAACCCTAACCCTAACACCCTAACCCTAACTCTAACACTTACCCTAACCCTAATCCTAACCCTAACCCTTACCCTTACCCTTACCCTTACTCTAAACCTAACCTTAACCATAACCATAACCCTAACCCTAAACCTAACCCGAACCCTAACCCTATCCCTAACCCTAACCCTAACCCTAACACTTACCCTAACCCTAACCCTAAAATTAACCCTAACCCTAAACCTAAGCCTTACCCTAACCCTAACCCTGACCCTACACCTAACCCTTACACTTACCCTAACACCTAACACTAACCATAACCATAACCTTACCCTAACCATAACCAGAACCCTAACCCTAACACTTACACTTACCCTAACCCTAACACTTACACTTACCCTAACCCTAACACTTATCCTAATCATAACCCTAAACCTAACCCTAACCCTTAACCTAACCCTAACCATAACCCTAACCCTAATCTTTACTCTTAACCTAACTCTAACACTTACCCTTACCCTAAACCTAACCCTAACCCTAAACCTAACCCTAACCTTAACACTAACCCTTACCCTTTCCCTAACCCTAACCCCAACTCTAACCCTAACCCTAACCCTAACACTTACCCTTACCCTAACCCTAACCCTAACCCTAACCCTAACCCTAACACTTGCCCTAACATTACCCTAACGCTAACACTTAATCTTACCCTAACCCTAACCCTAATCTCAACCTTAACCCTAATCTTAACCGTAACCCTAAACCTAACCCTTACCCTTACTCTAACACTAAGCACAACCCTAAACCTAACCCTAACCCTAAACCTTACCCTAACCCTAACCTTAATCCTAACCCTAAACCTTAACCTAACCCTAACCCTAACCTCAACCTTAACCCTAACCCTAACCCTAACCCTAACCCTTACCCTTACCCTAACACTAAGCCTAACCTTAACCCTAACCCTAATCCTTACCCTAACCCTAACTCTAATCCTAACCCTAAACCTAACCCTAACCCTAACCTTAACCGTAGCCCTAACCCTAACCCTAACCTAACCCTAACCCTTACCCTAACCCTAATCCTAACCTTAACCCCAACCCTAAACCCAACCCTAACCCTTACCCTAACCATAAACCTAACCCTAATCTTAACCCCAACCCTAACATTAACCTTAACCCTAACCCTTAACCTTACCCTCACCCTAACCTTAACCCTAACCCTAACCCTAACATTAACCCTAACCTTAATTCTGACATTTATACTTACCCTAACCTTAACCCTAAAGCTAACCCTAACCCTAAACCTAACCCTTACCCTTACCCTAACCCTAAACCTAACCCTAACCCTTACCCTTACCCTAACGCTAACCCTAACCCTAACCCTAACCCTAACTTTAACTCTAACCCTTACCCTTACCCTTACCGTAACCGTAACCCTAAACCTAACCCTAACACTTACAGTAACCCTAACCCTAACCCTAACCCATAACCTTACCCTAACCCTAACCTTAAACCTAACCGTAACCCTAAACCTAACCCTAATCCTAACCCTAACCGTTAGCATAACCCTAACCATAAACCTAAACCTAATACTTAAACCTACCCTAACCCTAAACCTAACCTTAACCCCAATCCTAAACCTAACCCTAACTCTCACCCTAAATCTTACCCTTACCCTATCCCTAATCTAAACCTAACCCTAACAGTAACCCTAACCATTACCCTAACCCTAACCCTAATCCTAACCCCAACTCGTACCCTTACCTAAACCTATCCCTAACCCTAAACTTAACCCTAACACTCACCCTAACCCTAACACTTACCCTTGCCCTAAGCCTAACCCTTACCCTAACCCTAACCCTAATCATTACCCTAACCCTAACCCTAAGCCTAACCCCTAACCCTAACCCTAAACCTAACTCGAACCCTTACCATAACCCTAACCTAACCTAACACTTACCCTAACCCTACCCCTAACCCTAAACCTAACCCTTACCCTAACCCTAACCCTAAACCTAACCCTCACCCTAACCCTAACCCTAACCCTAACCCTAACCTCTAACCCTAACCATAACCCTAACACTTAACCTTACCCTAACCCTAACCCTAACCGCAGCCCTCACCCTAAACCTAAACCTAACCGTCACCCTAACCCTAACACTTACCCTTACCCTAAACCTAACCCTAACCTTAACCCCAACCCTAAACCTAATCCTAACCCTAACCCTTACCCTAACCCTTGCCCTAACCCTAACACTAACCCTTACCCTAACCTAGCCTAACCCTTAACCCTAACCCTAAACTTAACTCTAACCCTTATCATAACCCTAACCCTAACCCTAAACCTTACCCTAAACCTTTACCTTATCCTCACCCTAACCCTAACCCTAACCTTTAACCTAACCCTAACATTAACCCTAACCCCTAAACCTAACCCTCACCCTAACCCTAACCCTAACCCTAACCCTTACCCTTCCTCTAAACCTAACCCTAACTCTAACCCTAACCCTAACCCTACCCCTAACCCTTACCCTAACCCTAACCATAACCGTTCCTTAACTCTAACCCTAACCTCAACCATAAACATAACCCTAAACCTAAACCTTACCCTTACCATAACCCTAACCCTAACCCTAAACTTTACACTAACCCTAACCCTAACCCTTACCCTAATCCTAACCCTAACCCTTCCTTAACTCTAACCCTAAACTCAACCATAACCGTAACCCTAACCCTAACCCTTACCCTAACCCTAACCCTAACCCTAACCCTTACCCTAACCCTAACCCTAACCCTTACCCTAATCCTAACCCTAACCCTAACCTCAACCTTAACCCTAACCCTTACACTAACCCTAACCCTAACCCTAACCCTTACCCGAACCCTAAACCCAACCCTTAGCCTAACCCTAACCCTAATCCTAACCTCAACCCTTACCCTTACCCTAACCCTAACCCTAACCCTTAGCCTCACCGTAACCCTAATCCTAACCTCAACCTTAACCCTAAACCTAACCCTAACCCTAACCCTGTCCCTAACTCTAACACTTACCCTAACCCTAAACCTAACCCTAACACTTACCCTTACCCTTACCCTAACTCTAAACCTAACCTTAACCATAACCCTAACCCTAACCCTAAACCTAAACCGAACCCTAACCCTATCCCTAACCCTAACCCTAACCCTAATCCTTACCCTAACCCTAACCCTAAAACTAACCCTAACCCTAACCCTTACCCTAACCCTAACCCTAACCCTTACCCAAATCCTAACCCTAACCCTTCCTTAACTCTAACCCTAACCTCAACCATGACCATAACCCTAACCCTAACCCTTACCCTTACCCTAACCCTAACCCTAACCCTAACACTTACCCTAACCCTATCCCTAACCCTTACCCTAATCCTAACCCTAATCCTAACCTCAACCTTAACCCTAACCCTTACCCTAACCCTAACCCTAACACTTACCCGAACCCTAACACCAACCCTTAGCCTAACCCTAACCCTAATCCTAACCACAAGCCTTACCCTTACCCTAACCCTAACCCTAACCCTTAGCCTCACCCTAACCCTAATCCTAACCTCAACCTTAACCCTAACCCTAACCCTAACCCTAGCCGTTACCCTTACCCTAACACTAAGCCTAACCCTGACCTTAACCCTAACCCTAACCCTTACCGTAACCATAACCCTAATCCTAACCCTAAACCTACCATAACACTAACCTTAACACTAACCCTAACCCTAACCATACCCCTAACCCTTATCCTTACCCTAACCCTAACCCTAAACCTAACCCTAACCCTTACCCTTATCCTCACCCTAAACAGAACCCTAACCCTAAACCTAACCTGAACTCTAACACTAATCCTTACCCTAACCCTAATCCTAAACCTAACCCTAACCCAAACCTAAACCTTACCCTTAGAATAACCCTAACTGTAAACCTAAAACTAAACCTTACCCTAACCCTAACCCTAACCCTAACCTTAACCCTAACCCTTACCCTTACACTAACAATAACCCTAACTCTAACACTTACCCTAACCCTAATCCTAACCCTAACCCTTACCCTTACCCTTACCCTAACTCTAAACCTAACCTTAACCATAACCATAACCCTAACCCTAAACCTAACCCGAACCCTAACCCTATCCCTAACCCTAACCCTAACCCTTACCCTAACCCTAACCCTAAAACTAACCCTAACCCTAAACGTAAGCCTTACCCTAACCCTAACCCTAACCCTAACCCTTACACTTACCCTAACACCTAACACTAACCCTAACCATAACCTTACCCTAACCAGAACCAGAACCCTAACCGTAACACTTACACTTACCATAACCCTAACCATTATCCTAACCATAACCCTAAACCTAACCCTAACCCTTAACCTAACCCTAACCATAACCCTAACCCTAACCTTTACCCTTAACCTTACTCTAACACTTACCCTTACCCTAAACCTAACCCTAACCCTAAACCTAACCCTAAACTTAACACTAACCCTTACCCTTTCCCTAACCCTAACCCCAACTCTAAACCTAACCCTAACCCTAACACTTACACTAACCCTACCCCTAACCCTAACCTAACACTTACCCTTACCCTAACCCTAACCCTAACCCTAACCCTAACACTTGCCCTAACCCTACCCTAACCCTAACACTTACCCTTATCCTAACCCTAAACCTAACCTCAACCTTAACCCTAATCTTAACCGTAACCCTAAACCTAAACCTTACCCTAACTCTAACATTAAGCACAACCCTAAACCTAACCCTAACCCTAAACCTTACCCTAACCCTAACCTTAATCCTAACCCTAAACCTTAACCTAACCCTAACCCTAACCTCAACCTTAACCCTAACCCTAACCCTAACCCTAACCATTACCCTAACCCTAACACTAAGCCTAACCTTAACCCTAACCCTAATCCTTTCCCTAACCCTAACTCTAATCCTAACCCTAAACCTAATCCTAACCCTAACCTTAACCGTAGCCCTAACCCTAACCCTAACCTAACCCTAACCCTTACCCTAACCCTAATCCTAACCTTAACACCAACCCTAAACCTAACCCTAACCCTAACCCTTACCCTAACCCTAAACCTAGCCATAACCCTAACCCTAATCCTAACCCTAACCCTTAACCTAACCCTAACACTAACCTCAACCTTAACCCTAACCCTAACCCTAACCCTAACCCTTACCCTTACCCTAACACTAAGCCTAACCTTAACCCTAACCCTAATCCTTACCCTAACCCTAACTCTAATCCTAACCCTAAACCTAACCCTAACCCTAACCTTCTTAACCGTAGCCCTAACCCTAACCCTAACCTAACCCTAACCCTTACCCTAACCCTAATCCTAACCTTAACCCCAACCCTAAACCCAACCCTAACCCTTACCCTAACCATAAACCTAACCCTAATCTTAACCCCAACCCTAACATTAACCTTAACCCTAACCCTTAACCTTACCCTCACCCTAACCTTAACCCTAACCCTAACCCTAACATTAACCCTAACCTTAATTCTGACATTTATACTTACCCTAACCTTAACCCTAAACCTAACCCTAACCCTAAACCTAACCCTTACCCTTACCCTAACCCTAAACCTAACCCTAACCCTTACCCTTACCCTAACGCTAACCCTAACCCTAACCCTAACCCTAACCCTAACTTTAACTCTAACCCTTACCCTTACCCTTACCGTAACCGTAACCCTAAACCTAACCCTAACACTTACAGTAACCCTAACCCTAACCCTAACCCATAACCTTACCCTAACCCTAACCCTAACCCTAAACCTAACCGTAACCCTAAACCTAACCCTAATCCTAACCCTAACCCTTAGCATAACCCTAACCATAACCCTAAACCTAATACTTAAACCTACCCTAACACTAAACCTAACCTTAACCCCAATCCTAACCTAACCCTAACTCTCACCCTAAATCTTACCCTTACCCTATCCCTAATCTAAACCTAACCCTAGCAGTAACCCTAACCATTACCCTAACCCTAACCCTAATCCTAACCCCAACTCGTACCCTTACCTAAACCTATCCCTAACCCTAAACTTAACCCTAACACTCACCCTAACCCTAACACTTACCCTTGCCCTAAGCCTAACCCTTACCCTAACCCTAACCCTAATCATTACCCTAGCCCTAACCCTAAGCCTAACCCCTAACCCTAACCCTAAACCTAACTCGAACCCTTACCATAACCCTAACCTAACCTAACACTTACCCTAACCCTACCCCTAACCCTAAACCTAACCCTTACCCTAACCCTAAACCTAAACCTAACCCTAACCCTAACCCTAACCCTAACCGTAGCCCTCACCCTAAACCTAAACCTAACCGTCACCCTAACCCTAACACTTACCCTTACCCTAAACCTAACCCTAACCTTAACCCCAACCCTAAACCTAATCCTAACCCTAACCCTTACCCTAACCCTTGCCCTAACCCTAACACTAACCCTTACCCTAACCTAGCCTAACCCCTAACCCTAACCCTAAACTTAACTTTAACCCTTATTATAACCCTAACCCTAACCCTAAACCTTACCCTAACCCTTTACCTTATCCTCACCCTAACCCTAACCCTAACCTTTAAACTAACCCTAACATTAACCCTAACCCCTAAACCTAACCCTCACCCTAACCCTGACCCTAACCCTAACCCTTACCCTTCCTCTAAACCTAACCCTAACTCTAACCCTAACCCTAACCCTACCCCTAACCCTTACCCAAACCCTAACCCTAACCGTTCCTTAACTCTAACCCTAACCTCAACCATAAACATAACCCTAAACCTAACCCTTACCCTTACCATAACCCTAGCCCTAACCCTAAACTTTACACTAACCCTAACCCTAACCCTTACCCTAATCCTAACCCTAACCCTTCCTTAACTCTAACCCTAACCTCAACCATAACCATAACCCTAACCCTAACCCTTACCCTAACCCTAACCCTTACCCTAACCCTTACCCTAACCCTAACCCTAACCCTTACCCTAATTCTAACCCTAACCCTAACCTCAAACTTAACCCTAACCCTTACCCTAACCCTAACCCTAACCCTTACCCGAACCCTAAACCCAACCCTTAGCCTAACCCTAACCCTAATCCTAACCTCAACCCTTACCCTTACCCTAAACCTAACCCTAACCCTTAGCCTCACCGTAACCCTAATCCTAACCTCAACCTTAACCCTAAACCTAACCCTAACCCTAACCCTATCCCTAACTCTAACACTTACCCTAACCCTAAACCTAACCCTAACACTTACCCTTACACTTACCCTAACTCTAAACCTAACCTTAACCATAACCCTAACCCTAACCCTAAACCTAACCCGAACCCTAACCCTATCCCTAACCCTAACCCTAACCCTAACCCTAATCCTTACCCTAACCCTAACCCTAAAACTAACCCTAACCCTAACCCTTACCCTAACCCTAACCCTAACCCTTACCCAAATCCTAACCCTAACCCTTCTTTAACTCTAACCCTAAACTCAACCCTTACCCTAACCCTAACCCTAACCCTTACCCTTACCCTAACCCTAACCCTAAACCTAACACTTACCCTAACCCTAACCCTAACCCTTACCCTAATCCTAACCCTAATCCTAACCTCAACCTTAACCCTAACCCTTACACTAACCCTAACCCTAACCCTTACCCGAACCCTAACACCAACCCTTAGCCTAACCCTAACCCTAATCCTAACCTCAAGCCTTACCCTTACCCTAACCCTAACCCTAACCCTTAGCCTCACCCTACCCCTAATCCTAACCTCAACCTTAACCCTAACCCTAACCCTAACCCTAGCCGTTACCCTTACCCTAACACTAAGCCTAACCCTGACCTTAAACCTAACCCTAATCCTTACCGTAACCATAACCCTAATCCTAACCCTAAACCTACCATAACACTAACCTTAACACTAACCCTAACCCTAACCATACCCCTAACCCTTATCCTTACCCAAACCCTAACCCTAAACCTAACCCTAACCCTTACCCTTATCCTCACCCTAAACAGAACCCTAACCCTAAACCTAACCTGAACTCTAACACTAATCCTTACCCTAACCCTAATCGTAAACCTAACCCTAACCCAAACCTAAACCTTACCCTTAGAATAACCCTAACTGTAAACCTAAAACTAAACCTTACCCTAACCCTAACCCTAACCCTAACCTTAACCCTAACCCTTACCCTTACACTAACCCTAACCCTAACCCTAACCCTAACACACTAACCCTAACTCTAACACTTACCCTAACCCTAATCCTAACCCTAACCCTTACCCTTACCCTAACTCTAAACCTAACCTTAACCATAACCATAACCCTAACCCTAAACCTAACCCGAACCCTAACCCTATCCCTAACCCTAACCCTAACCCTTACCCTAACCCTAACCCTAAAACTAACCCTAACCCTAAACGTAAGCCTTACCCTAACCCTAACCCTAACCCTAACCCTAACCCTTACACTTACCCTAACACCTAACACTAACCCTAACCATAACCTTACCCTAACCAGAACCACAACCCTAACCCTAACACTTACACTTACCCTAACCCTAACCCTTATCCTAACCATAACCCTAAACCTAACCCTAACCCTTAACCTAACTCTAACCATAACCCTAACCCTAACCTTTACCCTTAACCTTACTCTAACACTTACCCTTACCCTAAACCTAACCCTAAACCTAAACCTAACCCTAAACTTAACACTAACCCTTACCCTTTCCCTAACCCTAACCCCAACTCTAAACCTAACCCTAACCCTAACACTTACACTAACCCTACCCCTAACCCTAACCTAACACTTACCCTTACCCTAACCCTAACCCTAACCCTAACCCTAACACTTGCCCTAACCCTACCCTAACCCTAACACTTACCCTTATCCTAACCCTAAACCTAACCTCAACCTTAACCCTAATCTTAACCGTAACCCTAAACCTAAACCTTACCCTTACTCTAACACTAAGCACAACCCTAAACCTAACCCTAACCCTAAACATTACCCTAACCCTAACCTTAATCCTAACCCTAAACCTTAACCTAACCCTAACCCTAACCTCAAGCTTAACCCTAACCCTAACCCTAACCCTAACCCTTACCCTTAACCTAACACTAAGCCTAACCTTAACCCTAACCCTAATCCTTACCCTAACCCTAACTCTAATCCTAACCCTAAACCTAATCCTAACCCTAACCTTAACCGTAGCCCTAACCCTAACCCTAACCTAAACCTAAACCTTACCCTAACCCTAATCCTAACCTTAACACCAACCCTAAACCTAACCCTAACCCTAACCCTTACCCTAACCCTAAACCTAGCCCTAACCCTAACCCTAATCCTAACCCTAACCCTTACCCTTACCCTTAACCTTACCCTAACCCTAACCTTAACTGTAACCCTAACCCTAACGCTTACCCTTACCCTAACCCTAACCCTAACTCTAACCCAAACCCTAACCCTAACCCTAAAGCTTACCCTAACCCTTACTCTAAACCTAACCCTAACCTCAACCTTAACCCCAACCCTAACCATAACCCTAACCCTTACCCTAAGTCTAACCCTAACATTAACCCTAACGCTAACCCTTACCCTAACCCTAACCCTAACCCTTACTTTAACACTAAGCCCAACCCTAAACCTAACCCTAACCCTAAACCTTACCCTAACCCTAACCTTAATCCTAACCCTAAACCTTAACCTAACCCTAACCCTAATCTCAACCTTACCCCTAACCCTACCCTAACCCTAACCCTTACCCTTACCTTAACCCTAACCCTTACCCTAAGTCTAACCCAAACATTAACCCTAACCCTAACCCTTACCCTAACCCATAACCTTACCCTAAAGCTAACCCTAACCCTTACCCTTACGCTAACACTAAGCCTAACCTTAACCCTAACCCTAACCCTAACACTTACCCTAACCTTAACTCTAATCCTAACCCTAAACCTAACCCTAACCCTAACCTTAACCCTAGCCCTAACCTTAACCCTAACCTAACCCTAAGTCTAACCCTAACATTAACCCTAACCCTAACCCTTACCCTAACCCTAACCCTAACCCTTACTCTAACACTAAGCCCAACCCTAAACCTAACCCAAACCCTAACACTTACCCTAACCCTAACCCTAATCCTAACCCTAACCTAAACCTAACCCTAACCCTAACCTAAAACTTAACCCTAACCCTAACCCTAACCCTTACCCTAACCCTAACACTTACCCTAAACCTAACCCTAACCCTAACCCTAACACTAACACTAAGCCTGTCCCTAACCCTAACCCTAACCCTTACCCTAACCCTAACTCTAATCCTAACCATAAATCTTACCCTAACCATAATCATAACCCTAGCCCTAACCCTAACTCTAACCTAACCCTTACCCTTACCCTAACCCTAATCCTAACCTGAACCACAACCCTAAACTTAAGCGTAACCCTAACCCTTACCCTAACCCTAACCCTAACCCTAACCCTAACCCTTACCCTTACCCTCTCCCTAACCTTAACCCTAACCCTAACGCTAACCGTAACCCTAAACTTAACTCTGACATTTATCCTTACCCTAACCCAAACCCTAACCCTTACCCTAACCCTAAACCTAACCCTTACCCTAACCCTAACCCACACTTACCCTAACCCTAACCCGTACCCTAACCGTAACCCTACCCCTAACCCTTACCCTAACCCTAACCCTAATCTTAACCCTAACCCTAACGCTTACCCTCACCCTAACCTTAACCCTAACCCTAACCGTAACCCTAACCTTAACTCTGACATTTATCCTTATCCTAACCCTATCCCTAACTTTAACCCTAACCCTTGCCCTTACCCTTACCCTAACCGTAACCCTAAACCTAACCCTAACACTTACCCTACCTCTAACCCTAACCCTAACCCTAACACATAACCTTACCCTAACCCTAACCCTAAACCTAACCGTAACCCTAAACCTAACCTAATCCTAACCCTAACCCTAACCCTAAGCATAAACCTAACCCTAACCCTAACCCTAATAATTAAACCTACCCTAACCCTAAACCTAACCTTAACCCCAACCCTAAACCTAACCCTAACCCTAACCCCTACCCTAACCCTAACCCTAACCCTAACCCTAACCCTTACCCAAACCGTTACACTAACCCTAACCCTAACCCTAACCCTTACACAAACCGTTACCCTAACCCTAACCCTAACACTTACCCTAACCATAACCCTAACCCTAACCCTTACCCTTACCCTAACCCTAACCCTAACCCTACCACTTACCCTAACTGTAACCCTAACCCTTACCCTAATCCTAACCCTAATCCTAACCTCAACCTTAACCCTAACCCTTACCCTAACCCTAACCCTAACCCTAACCCTTACCCGAATCCTAACACCAACCCTTAGCCTAACACTAACCCTAATCCTAACCTCAAGCCTTACCCTTACCCTAACCCTTAGCCTCACCCTAACCCTAATCCTAACCTCAACCTTAACCCTAACCCTAACCCTAACCCTAGCCGTTACCCTTACCCTAACACTAAGCCTAACCCTGACCTTAACCCTAACCCTAACCCTTACCGTAACCATAACCCTAATCCTAACCCTAAACCTACCATAACACTAACCTTAACACTAACCCTAACCCTAACCATACCACTAACCCTTATCCTTACCCTAACCCTAACCCTAAACCTAACCCTAACCCTTACCCTTATCCTCACCCTAAACAGAACCCTAACCCTAAACCTACCCTGAACTCTAACACTAATCCTTACCCTAACCCTAATCCTAAACCTAACCCTAACCCAAACCTAAACCTTACCCTTAGAATAACCCTAACTGTAAACCTAAAACTAAACCTTACCCTAACCCTAACCCTAACCCTAACCTTAACCCTAACCCTTACCCTTACACTAACCCTAACCCTAACCCTAACCCTAACACACTAACCCTAACTCTAACACTTACCCTAACCCTAACCCTAACCCTAACCCTTACCCTTACCCTAACTCTAAAACTAACCTTAACCATAACCATAACCCTAACCCTAAACCTAACCCGAAACCTAACCCTATCCCTAACCCTAACCCTAACCATTACCCTAACCCTAACCCTAAAACTAACCCTAACCCTAAACGTAAGCCTTACCCTAACCCTAACCCTAACCCTAACCCTAACCCTTACACTTACCCTAACACCTAACACTAACCCTAACCATAACCTTACCCTAACCAGAACCACAACCCTAACCCTAACACTTACACTTACCATAACCCTAACCCTTATCCTAACCATAACCCTAAACCTAACCCTAAAACTTAACCTAACTCTAACCATAACCCTAACCCTAAACTTTACCCTTAACCTAACTCTAACACTTACCCTTACCCTAAACCTAACCCTAACCCTAAACCTAACCCTAACCTTAACACTAACCCTTACCCTTTTCCTAACCCTAACCCCAACTCTAACCCTAACCCTAACCCTAACACTTACACTAACCCTACCCCTAACCCTAACCCTAACACTTACCCTTACCCTCACCCTAACCCTAACCCTAACCCTAACACTTGCCCTAACCCTACCCTAACCCTAACACTTACCCTTATCCTAACCCTAACCCTAACCTCAACCTTAACCCTAATCTTAACCGTAACCCTAAACCTAAACCTTACCCTTACTCTAACACTAAGCACAACCCTAAACCAAACCCTAACCCTAAACCTTACCTAACCCTAACCTTAATCCTAACCCTAAACCTTAACCTAACCCTAACCCTAACCTCAACCTTAACCCTAACCCTAACCCTAACCCTAACCCTTACCCTTACCCTAACACTAAGCCTAACCTTAACCCTAACCCTAATCCTTACCCTAACCCTAACTCTCATCCTAACCCTAAACCTAACCCTAACCTTAACCGTAGCCCTAACCCTAACCCTAACCTAACCCTAACCCTTAACCTAACCCTAATCCTAAACTTAACACCAACCCTAAACCTAACCCTAACCCTAACCCTTACCCTAACCCTAAACCTAGCCCTAACCCTAACCCTAATCCTAACCCTAACCCTTACCCTTACCCTTACCCTTACCCTAACCCTAACCTTAACAGTAACCCTAACCCTAACGCTTACCCTTACCCTAACCCTAACCCTAACTGTAACTCAAACCCTAACCCTAACCCTAAAGCTTACCCTAACCCTTACTCTAAACCTAACCCTAACCTCAACCTTAACCCCAACCCTAACCATAACCCTAACCCTTACCCTAAGTCTAACCCTAACATTAACCCTAACCCTAACCCTTACCCTAACCCTAACCCTAACGCTTACTCTAACACTAAGCCCAACCCTAAACCTAACCCTAACCCTAAACCTTACCCTAACCCTAACCTTAATCCTAACCCTAAACCTTAACCTAACCCTAACCCTAAACTCAACCTTAACCCTAACCTTACCCTAACCCTAACCCTTACCCTTACTTTAACCCTAACCCTTACCCTAAGTCTAACCCAAACATTAACCCTAACCCTAACCCTTACCCTAACCCATAACCTTACCCTAAACCTAACCCTAACCCTTACCCTTACGCTAACACTAAGCCTAACCTTAACCCTAACCCTAACCCTAACCCTTACCCTAACCTTAACTCTAATCCTAACCCTAAACCTAACACTAACCCTAACCTTAACCCTATCCCTAACCTTAACCCTAACCTAACCCTAAGTCTAACCCTAACATTAACCCTAACCCTAACCCTTACCCTAACCCTAACCCTAACCCTTACTCTAAACCTAACCCTAACCTCAACCTTAACCCCAACCCTAACCATAACCCTAACCCTTACCCTAAGTCTAACCCTAACATTAACCCTAACCCTAACCCTTACCCTAACCCTAACCCTAACCCTTACTCTAACACTAAGCCCAACCCTAAACCTAACCCTAACCCTAAACCTTACCCTAACCCTAACCTTAATCCTAACCCTAAACCTTAACCTAACCCTAACCCTAAACTCAACCTTAACCCTAACCTTACCCTAACCCTAACCCTTACCCTTACCTTAACCCTAACCCTTACCCTAAGTCTAACCCAAACATTAACCCTAACCCTAACCCTTACCCTAACCCATAACCTTACCCTAAACCTAACCCTAACCCTTACCCTTACGCTAACACTAAGCCTAACCTTAACCCTAACCCTAACCCTAACCCTTACCCTAACCTTAACTCTAATCCTAACCCTAAACCTAACCCTAACCCTAACCTTAACCCTATCCCTAACCTTAACCCTAACCTAACCCTAAGTCTAACCCTAACATTAACCCTAACCCTAACCCTTACCCTAACCCTAACCCTAACCCTTACTCTAACACTAAGCCCAACCCTAAACCTAACCCAAACCCTAACACTTACCCTAACCCTAACCCTAATCCTAACCCTAACCTAAACCTAACCCTAACCCTAAACTAAAACTTAACCCTAACCCTAACCCTAACCCTTACCCTAACTCTAACACTTACCCTAATCCTAACCCTAACCCTAACACTAACACTAACACTAAGCCTATCCCTAACCCTAACCCTAACCCTTACCCTAACCCTAACTCTAATCCTAACCATAAATCTTACCCTAACCATAATCATAACCCTAGCCCTAACCCTAACTCTAACCTAACCCTTACCCTTACCCTAACCCTAATCCTAACCTGAACCACAACCCTAAACTTAAGCGTAACCCTAACCCTTACCCTAACCCTAACCCTAACCCTAACCCTAACCCTAACCCTTACCCTTACCCTCTCCCTAACCTTAACCCTAACCCTAACGCTAACCGTAACCCTAAACTTAACTCTGACATTTATCCTTACCCTAACCCTAACCCTAACCCTTACCCTAACCCTAAACCTAACCCTTACCCTAACCCTAACCCTAACCCACACTTACCCTAACCCTAACCCGTACCCTAACCGTAACCCTAACCCTAACCCTTACCCTAATCCTAACCCTAATCTTAACCCTAACCCTTACCCTTACCCTCACCCTAACCTTAAACCTAACCCTAACCGTAACCCTAACCTTAACTCTGACATTTATCCTTATCTTAACCCTATCCCTAACTTTAACCCTAACCCTTGCCCTTACCCTTACCCTAACCGTAACCCAAAACCTAACCTAATCCTAACCCTAACCCTAACCCTAAGCATAAACCTAACCCTAACCCTAACCCTAACCCTAATAATTAAACCTACCCTAACCCTAAACCTAACCTTAAGCCCAACCCTAAACCTAACCCTAACCCTAACCCCTACACTAACCCTAACCCTAACCCTAACCCTAACCCTTACCCAAACGGTTACACTAACCCTAACCCTAACCCTAACCCTTACCCAAACCGTTACCCTAACCCTAACCCTAACACTTACCCTAACCATAACCCTAACCCTAACCCTTACCCTTACCCTAACCCTAACCCTAACCCTAACACTTACCCTAACCCTAACCCTAACCCTTACCCTAATCCTAACCCTAATCCTAACCTCAACCTTAACCCTAACCCTTACCCTAACCCTAACCCTAACCCTAACCCTTACCCGAACCATAACACCAACCCTTAGCCTAACCCTAACCCTAATCCTAACCTCAAGCCTTACCCTTACCCTAACCCTAACCCTAACCCTTAGCCTCACCCTAACCCTAATCCTAACCTCAACCTTAACCCTAACCCTAACCCTAACCCTAGCCGTTACCCTTATCCTAACACTAAGCCTAACCCTGACCTTAACCCTAACCCTAACCCTTACCGTAACCATAACCCTAATCCTAACCCTAAACCTACCATAACACTAACCTTAACACTAACCCTAACCCTAACCATACCCCTAACCCTTATCCTTACCCTAACCCTAACCCTAAACCTAACCCTAACCCTTACCCTTATCCTCACCCTAAACAGAACCCTAACCCTAAACCTAACCTGAACTCTAACACTAATCCTTACCCTAACCCTAATCCTAAACCTAACCCTAACCCAAACCTAAACCTTACCCTTAGAATAACCCTAACTGTAAACCTAAAACTAAACCTTACCCTAACCCTAACCCTAACCCTAAACTTAACACTAACTCTTACCCTTACACTAACCCTAACCCTAACCCTAACCCTAACACACTAACCCTAACTCTAACACTTACCCTAACCCTAATCCTAACCCTAACCCTTACCCTTACCCTTACCCTAACTCTAAACCAAACCTTAACCATAACCATAACCCTAACCCTAAACCTAACCCGAACCCTAACCCTATCCCTAACCCTAACCCTAACCCTTACCCTAACCCTAACCCTAAAACTAACCCTAACCCTAAACGTAAGCCTTACCCTAACCCTAACCCTAACCCTAACCCTTACACTTACCCTAACACCTAACACTAACCCTAACCATAACCTTACCCTAACCAGAACCAGAACCCTAATCCTAACACTTACACTTACCCTAACCCTAACCCTTATCCTAACCATAACCCTAAACCTAACCCTAACCCTTAACCTAACCCTAACCATAACCGTAACCCTAACCTTTACCCTTAACCTAACTCTAACACTTACCCTTACCCTAAACCTAACCCTAACCCTAAACCTAACCCTTACCTTAACACTAACCCTTACCCTTTCCCTAACCCTAACCCCAACTCTAACCCTAACCCTAACCCTAACACTTACACTAACCCTACCCCTAACCCTAACCCTAACACTTTCCCTTACCCTAACCCTAACCCTAACCCTAACACTTGCCCTAACCCTACCCTAACCCTAACACTTACCCTTATCCTAACCCTAACCCTAACCTCAATCTTAACCCTAATCTTAACCGTAACCCTAAACCTAAACCTTACCCTTACTCTAACACTAAGCACAACCCTAAACCTAACCCTAACCCTAAACCTTACCCTAACCCTAACCTTAATCCTAACACTAAACCTTAACCTAACCCTAACCCTAAACTCAACCTTAACCCTAACCCTAACCCTAACCCTAACCCTTACCCTTACCCTAACACTAAGCATAACATTAACCCTAACCCTAATCCTTACCCTAACCCTAACTCTAATCCTAACCCTAAAGCTAACCCTAACCCTAACCTTAACCGTAGCCCTAACCCTACCCCTACCCCTAACCCTAACCCTAACACATAACCTTACCCTAACCCTAACCCTAAACCTAACCGTAACCCTAAACCTAACCTAATCCTAACCCTAACCCTAACCCTAAGCATAAACCTAACCCTAACCCTAACCCTAATAATTAAACCTACCCTAACCCTAAACCTAACCTTAAGCCCAACCCTAAACCTAACCCTAACCCTAACCCCTACCCTAACCCTAACCCCTACACTAACCCTAACCCTAACCCAAACCGTTACCCTAACCCTAACCCTAACCCTAACCCTTACCCAAACCGTTACCCTAACCCTAACCCTAACACTTACCCTAACCATAACCCTAACCCTAACCCTTACCCTTACCCTAACCCTAACCCTAACCCTAACACTTACCCTAACCCTAACCCTAACCCTTACCCTAATCCTAACCCTAATCCTAACCTCAACCTTAACCCTAACCCTTACCCTAACCCTAACCCGAACCCTAACCCTTACCCGAACCCTAACACCAACCCTTAGCCTAACCCTAACCCTAATCCTAACCTCAAGCCTTACCCTTACCCTAACCCTAACCCTAACCCTTAGCCTCACCCTAACCCTAATCCTAACCTCAACCTTAACCCTAACCCTAACCCTAACCCTAGCCGTTACCCTTACCCTAACACTAAGCCTAACCCTGACCTTAACCCTAACCCTAACCCTTACCGTAACCATAACCCTAATCCTAACCCTAAACCTACCATAACACTAACCTTAACACTAACCCTAACCCTAACCATACCCCTAACCCTTATCCTTACCCTAACCCTAACCCTAAACCTAACCCTAACCCTTACCCTTATCCTCACCCTAACAGAACCCTAACCCTAAACCTAACCTGAACTCTAACACTAATCCTTACCCTAACCCTAATCCTAAACCTAACCCTAACCCAAACTTAAACCTTACCCTTAGAATAACCCTAACTGTAAACCTAAAACTAAACCTTACCCTAACCCTAACCCTAACCCTAACCTTAACCCTAACTCTTACCCTTACACTTACCCTCACCCTAACCCTAACCCTAACCCTTACCCTTACCCTTACCCTAACTCTAAACCTAACCTTAACCATAAACATAACCCTAACCCTAAACCTAACCCGAACCCTAACCCTATCCCTAACCCTAACCCTAACCCTTACCCTAACCCTAAACCTAAAACTAACCCTAACCCTAAACGTAAGCCTTACCCTAACCCTAACCCTAACCCTAACCCTAACCCTTACACTTACCCTAACACCTAACACTAACCCTAACCATAACCTTACCCTAACCAGAACCAGAACCCTAACCCTAACACTTACACTTACCCTAACCCTAACCCTTAACCTAACCCTAACCATAACCGTAACCCTAACCTTTACCCTTAACCTAACTCTAACACTTACCCTTACCCTAAACCTAACCCTAACCCTAAACCTAACCCTAACCTTAACACTAACCCTTACCCTTTCCCTAACCCTAACCCCAACTCTAACCCTAACCCTAACCCTAACACTTACACTAACCCTACCCCTAACCCTAACCCTAACACTTTCCCTTAACCTAACCCTAACCCTAACCCTAATCCTAACACTTGCCCTAACCCTACCCTAACCCTAAAACTTACCCTTATCCTAACCCTAACCCTAACCTCAACCTTAACCCTAATCTTAACCGTAACCCTAAACCTAAACCTTACCCTTACTCTAACACTAAGCACAACCCTAAACCTAACCCTAACCCTAAACCTTACCCTAACCCTAACCTTAATCCTAACACTAAACCTTAACCTAACCCTAACCCTAACCTCAACCTTAACCCTAAACCTAACCCTAACCCTAACCCTTACCCTTACCCTAACACTGAGCATAACCTTAACCCTAACCCTAATCCTTACCCTAACCCTAACTCTAATCCTAACCCTAAACCTAACCCTAACCCTAACCTTAACCGTAGCCCTAACCCTAACCCTAACCTAACCCTAACCCTTACCCTAACCCTAATCCTAACCTTAACACCAACCCTAAACCTAACCCTAACCCTAACCCTTACCCTAACCCTAAACCTAGCCCTAACCCTAACCCTAATCCTAACCCTAACCCTTACCCTTACCCTTACCCTTACCCTAACCCTAACCTTAACAGTAACCCTAACCCTAATGCTTACCCTTACCCTAACCCTAACCCTAACTCTAACCCAAACCCTAACCCTAACCCTAAAGCTTACCCTAACCCTTACTCTAAACCTAACCCTAACCTCAACCTTAACCCCAACCCTAACCATAACCCTAACCCTTACCCTAAGTCTAACCCTAACATTAACCCTAACCCTAACCCTTACCCTAACCCTAACCCTAACCCTTACTCTAACACTAAGCCCAACCCTAAACCTAACCCTAACCCTAAACCTTACCCTAACCCTAACCTTAATCCTAACCCTAAACCTTAACCTAACCCTAACCCTAAACTCAACCTTAACCCTAACCCTACCCTAAGCCTAACCCTTAGCCTTACCTTAACCCTAACCCTTACCCTAAGTCTAACCCAAACATTAACCCTAACCCTAACCCTTAACCTAACCCATAACCTTACCCTAAACCTAACCCTAAACCTAACCCTAACCCTTACCCTTATGCGAACACTAAGCCTAACCCTAACCCTAACCCTAACCCTAACCCTAACCCTAACCCTAACCCTAACCCCTACCCTAACCCTAACCCCTACACTAACCCTAACCCTAACCCAAACCGTTACCCTAACCCTAACCCTAACCCTAACCCTTACCCAAACCGTTACCCTAACCCTAACCCTAACACTTACCCTAACCATAACCCTAACCCTAACCCTTACCCTTACCCTAACCCTAACCCTAACCCTAACACTTACCCTAACCCTAACCCTAACCCTTACCCTAATCCTAACCCTAATCCTAACCTCAACCTTAACCCTAACCCTTACCCTAACCCTAACCCGAACCCTAACCCTTACCCGAACCCTAACACCAACCCTTAGCCTAACCCTAACCCTAATCCTAACCTCAAGCCTTACCCTTACCCTAACCCTAACCCTAACCCTTAGCCTCACCCTAACCCTAATCCTAACCTCAACCTTAACCCTAACCCTAACCCTAACCCTAGCCGTTACCCTTACCCTAACACTAAGCCTAACCCTGACCTTAACCCTAACCCTAACCCTTACCGTAACCATAACCCTAATCCTAACCCTAAACCTACCATAACACTAACCTTAACACTAACCCTAACCCTAACCATACCCCTAACCCTTATCCTTACCCTAACCCTAACCCTAAACCTAACCCTAACCCTTACCCTTATCCTCACCCTAACAGAACCCTAACCCTAAACCTAACCTGAACTCTAACACTAATCCTTACCCTAACCCTAATCCTAAACCTAACCCTAACCCAAACTTAAACCTTACCCTTAGAATAACCCTAACTGTAAACCTAAAACTAAACCTTACCCTAACCCTAACCCTAACCCTAACCTTAACCCTAACTCTTACCCTTACACTTACCCTCACCCTAACCCTAACCCTAACCCTTACCCTTACCCTTACCCTAACTCTAAACCTAACCTTAACCATAAACATAACCCTAACCCTAAACCTAACCCGAACCCTAACCCTATCCCTAACCCTAACCCTAACCCTTACCCTAACCCTAAACCTAAAACTAACCCTAACCCTAAACGTAAGCCTTACCCTAACCCTAACCCTAACCCTAACCCTAACCCTTACACTTACCCTAACACCTAACACTAACCCTAACCATAACCTTACCCTAACCAGAACCAGAACCCTAACCCTAACACTTACACTTACCCTAACCCTAACCCTTAACCTAACCCTAACCATAACCGTAACCCTAACCTTTACCCTTAACCTAACTCTAACACTTACCCTTACCCTAAACCTAACCCTAACCCTAAACCTAACCCTAACCTTAACACTAACCCTTACCCTTTCCCTAACCCTAACCCCAACTCTAACCCTAACCCTAACCCTAACACTTACACTAACCCTACCCCTAACCCTAACCCTAACACTTTCCCTTAACCTAACCCTAACCCTAACCCTAATCCTAACACTTGCCCTAACCCTACCCTAACCCTAAAACTTACCCTTATCCTAACCCTAACCCTAACCTCAACCTTAACCCTAATCTTAACCGTAACCCTAAACCTAAACCTTACCCTTACTCTAACACTAAGCACAACCCTAAACCTAACCCTAACCCTAAACCTTACCCTAACCCTAACCTTAATCCTAACACTAAACCTTAACCTAACCCTAACCCTAACCTCAACCTTAACCCTAAACCTAACCCTAACCCTAACCCTTACCCTTACCCTAACACTGAGCATAACCTTAACCCTAACCCTAATCCTTACCCTAACCCTAACTCTAATCCTAACCCTAAACCTAACCCTAACCCTAACCTTAACCGTAGCCCTAACCCTAACCCTAACCTAACCCTAACCCTTACCCTAACCCTAATCCTAACCTTAACACCAACCCTAAACCTAACCCTAACCCTAACCCTTACCCTAACCCTAAACCTAGCCCTAACCCTAACCCTAATCCTAACCCTAACCCTTACCCTTACCCTTACCCTTACCCTAACCCTAACCTTAACAGTAACCCTAACCCTAACGCTTACCCTTACCCTAACCCTAACCCTAACTCTAACCCAAACCCTAACCCTAACCCTAAAGCTTACCCTAACCCTTACTCTAAACCTAACCCTAACCTCAACCTTAACCCCAACCCTAACCATAACCCTAACCCTTACCCTAAGTCTAACCCTAACATTAACCCTAACCCTAACCCTTACCCTAACCCTAACCCTAACCCTTACTCTAACACTAAGCCCAACCCTAAACCTAACCCTAACCCTAAACCTTACCCTAACCCTAACCTTAATCCTAACCCTAAACCTTAACCTAACCCTAACCCTAAACTCAACCTTAACCCTAACCCTACCCTAAGCCTAACCCTTAGCCTTACCTTAACCCTAACCCTTACCCTAAGTCTAACCCAAACATTAACCCTAACCCTAACCCTTAACCTAACCCATAACCTTACCCTAAACCTAACCCTAAACCTAACCCTAACCCTTACCCTTATGCGAACACTAAGCCTAACCTTAACCCTAACCCTAACCCTAACCCTTACCCTAACCTTAACTCTAATCCTAACCCTAAACCTAACCCTAACCCTAACCTTAACCCTAGCCCTAACCTTAACCCTAACCTAACCCTAAGTCTAACCCTAACATTAACCCTAACCCTAACCCTTACCCTAACCCTAACCCTAACCCTAACACGAACACTAAGCCTATCCCTAACCCTAACCGTAACCCTTACCCTAACCCTAACTCTAATCCTAACCATAAATCTTACCCTAACCATAATCATAACCCTAGCCCTAACCCTAACTCTAACCTAACCCTTACCCTTACCCTAACACTAATCCTAACCTTAACCACAACCCTAAACTTAAGCGTAACCCTAACCCTTACCCTAACCCTAACCCTAACCCTAACCCTAACCCTTACCCTTAACCTCTCCCTAACCTTAACCCTAACCCTAACGCTAACCGTAACCCTAAACTTAACTCTGACATTTATCCTTACCCTAACCCTAACCCTAACCCTTACCCTAACCCTAAACCTAACCCTTACCCTAACCCTAACCCTAACCCACACTTACCCTAACCCTAACCCGTACCCTAACCGTAACCCTAACCCTAACCCTTACCCTAACCCTAACCCTAATCTTAACCCTAACCCTTACCCTTACCCTCACCCTAACCTTAACCCTTACCCTAACCGTAACCCTAACCTTAACTCTGACATTTATCGTTATCCTAACCCTATCCCTAACTTTAACCCTAACCCTTGCCCTTACCCTTACCCTAACCCTAAACCTAACCTCAATCTTAACCCTAATCTTAACCATAAGTCTACCCCTAACCCTTACCCTTACTCTAACACTAAGCCTAACCCTAAACCTAACCCTAACCCTAACCCTTACACTAAACCTAACCCTAATCCTAACCCTAAACCTAAACCTAACCCTAACCCTAAACTCAACCTTAACCCTAATCCTAACCCTAACCCTATCCCTTACCCTTACCCTAACACTAAGCCTAACCCTAACCCTAACCCTAACCCTTATCCTAACCCTAACTCTAATCCTAACCCTAAACCTAACCCTAACCCTAACCTTAACCCTAGTCCTAACCCTAACCCTAACCTAACCCTTACCCTTACCCTAACCCTAATCCTAACCTTAACCCCAAACCTAAACCTAACCCTAACCCTAACCATAAACCTAACCCTAATCTTAACCCCAACCCTAACATTAACCTTAACCCTAACCCTTAACCTTACCCTCACCCTAACCCTAACCCTAACCCTAACCCTAACGCTAACCCTAACTCATACTCTAACTCTAAATCTAACCCTTACCCTTTCCCTAACCCTAACCCTAACCCTTACCCTAATCTTAATGCTAACCCTAATCCTAACACTAACCCTAACCCTAATCCTTACCCTAATCCTAAATCTAACCCTTAAGGTAACCCTAACACTTACCCTTACCCTAACCCTAATCCTTCCTCTAAACCTAATCCTAACCCTAACCCTAACCCTTACCCTAAACCTAACCCTAACCCTAACCCTAACCCTTACCCTTAACCTAACCCTAACCCTAACAATAACCCCAACGCTAAACCTAACTCTAACCCTGAAGCTTACCCTAACCCTAACCCTTAAACTAACCCTAACCCGGACCCTAAACCAAATCTTACCCTACCTCTAATCCTTACCCTAACTGTAACCTAACGCTAACCCTAAATTTAACCCCAACCCTTAACCTTACCCTAACCCTAACCCTAACCCTAACCCTAAAACTAACGCTAACCCTATCCCTAACACTTACCCTTAACCTAACCTAACCCCAAACCTAACCATCACCCTAACCCTTACCCTAACCCTAACACTAACTCTAACCCTTACTCTTACACTAACCCTAACCCCAAACCTAAACCTAACCCTAAACTTGACCCTAACCCTAACCCTAACCCTAAAACTTACCTTTACCCTAACCCTAATAGTAACCCTAACACTAACCCTAAACACTAACCCTAACCCTAACCCTTACCCTTACCCTACACCTAACCCTAACCTTAACCCTAAACCTAACACTAACCCTAGCCCTAACCCTTACCCTAAACCTAACCCTCAACCTAAACCTAACCCTAACCCTTACCTTTACCATAACCCTAAACCTAACCATAACCCTAACCCTAACATTTACCCTAACCCTAAACCTAAACCTAATCCTTACCCTAAACCTAACCCTAACCCTAACACTTACCCTTACCCTAACCCTAACCTTAAACCTAACCTTAACACTAACCCTAAACATACCCCTTACTCTTAACCCTAACGCTAACCCTAACCCTAACCCTTACCCTTACCCTAACCCTAAACTTAAACCTAACCCTAACCCTAAGCCTAACCCTTACAGTTACCCTAACCCTAACCCTAAACTTAACCCCACACCTAAACCTAACCCTAACCATAACCATAACGCTTACCCTTACCCTAACCCTAACCCTAACCCTAACAATTACCCTTACCCTAACCCTAACCCTAACCCTAACTTTTACCCTAAACCTAACCCTAACCCTAACCCTAACCTTTACCCTAACCCTAACCCTAACCCCTAAACCTAAACCTTACCCTAAACCTAACCCTATGCCTTGCCCTTACCCTAAACCTAACCCTACCTCTAACCCTAACTTAACCCTAACCCTAAACCTTACCCTAACCCTAAATCTTAGCCTAACCCTAAACCTAACCTTAACCCTAATCCTAACCCTAACCCTAACCATTACCCTTACCCTTACCACAACCCTAACCCTAACCCTAACCCTTACTCTTACCCTCACCCTCACCACAAACCTAACCCTAACCCTAACGCTAATCCTTACACTTACCCTAAACCTAACCCTAACCCTAACCCTGACCCCTAACACTAACCCTAACCCTAACCCTAACTCTAACCCTAACCCCAACACTAAACCTAACCCTAACCCTAACCCTAACCCTTAGCCTAACCCTAACCCTAACCCTATCCCTAACCCTTAGCCTAACCGTAACTCTAACCCTAACCGTAATCCTTACCCTAACCCTAACCCTAACCCTAACCCTAACCTTAACCCTAACCTTAACCCTAACCTTAACCCTAACCCTAACCCTAACCCTAAATCTTTCCCTAACCCTAACCTTAACCCTAAACCTAATGCTAACTCTATCCATATCCCTAACCCTCACCCTTAACCTTACTCTAACCCTAACCCTAAACCTAACCCTAACCCTAACCCTAACACCTAACCCTTAACCTAACCCTAAACCTAACCCTAAACCTAACAATCACACTTACCCTTACCCTAACCTTAACCCTAACCCTTACCCTAACCCTAACACTAGCCCAAACCTAACCGCTAATCCTAACCGTAACCCTAACACTAAACCTTACCCTTATCCTAAACCTAACGCTAACACTAACCCTAACCGTAACCCTAACCCTAACCCATACCCTGACACTAACCCTGACCCTAACCCTAAACCCTAACCCTAATCCTAACCCTAACCCTAACCCTTACCCTAACCCTAAGCCTAATCCTAACCCTTAGCCTAACCCTAACCCTAAACCTAAACCTAACAATCACACATACCCTTACCCTAACCCTAACACTAACCCTAACCCTAACCCTTACCCTAACCCGAACACTAACCCTAACCCTTACAATTACCCTAAGCCTAACCCTAAGCCTAACCCTTACCCTTACCCTAACCCTAACCCTAACCTTTTGCTAAACCTAACCCTAAGCCTAAACATTACCCTAACCCTAACCCAAACCCTTAGCCTAAGCCTAACCCTAAACCTAACCTCACCCTAACCCTAACCCTTACGCTAACCCTAAACCTGAAACTAAACCTAACCCTAACCCTTACCCTTATCCTAAACCTAACCCTACACCTAACCCTAACCCTAACGATAAACCTTACCCTAACCCTAACCCTAACCCTTACCCTAACCCTAACCCTAACCCTAACCCTTACCCTTACCCTAACGCTAACCTTAATGCTAACCCTAACACTAACCCTTACCCTATCCCTAACCCTAACCCTAATCCTTACCCTTACCCTAACCCTAACTTTAAACCTAACCTAACCCTAACCCTAACCCTTACCATTACCCTAACCCTAATCCTAACCCTAAATTTTACCCTAACCCTAACCCTAAACCTTACCCTTTCCCTAACCCTAACTTTAAACCTAACGTAACCCTAACCCTAACCCTTACCGTAACCCTAACCCTAACCTTAATGCTAACCGTAGCCCTAACCCTAAACCTAACCCTAACCCTTACCCTAACCCTAACCCTAACCCTAACCCCTAACCCTAACCCTTACCCTAACCCTGACCCTAACCCTAACACTAACCCTTTCCCAAACCCTAACCTAACCCTAAACCGAACCCTATCACTCACCCTTACCCTTACTCTAACCCTAACCCTAAACCTAACCCTAACCCTAACCCTACCACTAAAATAACCCCTACCCTTACCCTATCCCTAACCCTAACCCTAACACTTACTCTAACCCTAACCCTAACCCTTACCCTAACCCTAACCCTAAACCTAACCCTAACTCTAACACTAACCCTAACCCTTACCCTAACCCTAACCCTAACCCTAACCCTAACCATAACCATAACACTTACCCTACCCCTAACCCTAACCCTTACCCTTACCCTAACCCTAACCCTAACCCTTACCCGAAACCTAAGCCTAGTCCAAGCCCTAACCCTAACCCTAACCCTAACCCTAACCCTAACCCTAACCTTAACCCTAACCCTTACCCTTACCCTAACCCTAACCCTAAACCTTACACTAACCCTAACCATAACCCTTACCATTTCCCTAACCCTAACCCTAACCTTAACCCTAACCCTAACCCTAACCTTAACCATTACACTTACCTTAACCCTAACCCTACACCTAAACCTAATCCTAATCCTAACCCTAACCCTAACCTTAACCCCAACCCTAACCTACCCTAACCCTTATCCTTACCCTAACCATAAACCTAACCCTAACACTAATCTTAACCCTAACCTTAAACCTAACCCTAACCCTAACACTTACCTGTACCCTAACCCTAACCCTAACCCTAACCCTTACCCTAACCCTAACCCTAAACCTAACCCTTACCCTAACCCTAACCCTAATCCTAAACGCTAACCCTAACCCTAACCCCAACCCTAACCCTAACCCTAACCCTTACTCTTTCCCTAACCATAACCCTAACACTAAACCTAACCCCTAACCCTAACACTTACCCTAAACCTAACCCTAAAGCTAACCCAAACATTAACTCTTACCCTTACCCAAACCCTAACCCTAAACCTAAACCTAAACCTAACCCTAACCCATAACTCTATCCCTAACCCTAACCCTTACCCTTAACCTAACCCTAATGCTAACCCTAACACTAACCCTAACCCTAACCCTTACCCTAACCCTAACCCTAAACCTAAACCTAATATTAACCCTTACTCTAACCTAACACTAACCCTAACCCTAACACTAATCCTTACCCTAACCCTAACCCTAACCCTTACCCTAACCCTAACCCTTACCCTTTCCCTAACCCTAATCCTTCCTCTAAACCTAATCCTAACCCTAACCCTAACACTTACCCTAACCCTAATCCTAACCCTAACCCTAACCCTTACCCTTAACCAAACCCTAACCCTAACCATAACCCCAACCCTAACCCTAACATTAACCTTTACTCTTACTCTAACCCTAACCCCAAACCTAAACCTAACCCTAAACATGACCCTAAACCTAGCCCTAACCCTAAAGCTTACCTTTACCCTAACCCTAATAGTAACCCTAACACTAACCCTAAACCCTAAACCTAACCCTAACCCTTACCCTTACCCTAAACCTAACCCTAACCTTAACCCTAAACCTAACACTAACCCTAACCCTAACCCTTACCCTAACCCTAACCCTTAACCTAAACCTAACCCTAACCCTTACATTTACCGTAAACCTAAACCTAACCATAACCCTAACCCTAACATTTACCCTAACCCTAAACTTAAACCTAATCCTTACCCTAAACCTAACCCTAACCCTAACACTTACCCTTACCCTAACCCTAATCTTAAACCTAACCTTAACACTAACCCTAACCATACCCCTTACCCTTAACCCTAACCCTAACCCTAACGCTAACCCTTACCCTTACCATAAGCCTAAACTTAAACCTAACCCTAACCCTAAGCCTAACCCTTACAGTTACCCTAACTCTAACCCTAATCTTAACCCCAAACCTAAACCTAACCCTAACCCTAACCATAACGCTTAATCTTACCCTAACCCTAACCCTAACCCTAACACTTACCCTTACCCTAACCCTAACCCTAACCCTAACTTTTACCCCAAACCTAACCCTAACCCAAACCCTAACCCTTACCCTAATCCTAACCCTAACACCTAACCCTAAACCTAACCCTAAGCCTAACCCGAAGACTTGCCCTTACCCTAACCCTAACCCTACCTCTAACCCTAACCCTAATCCTAACCATAACCCTAACCCTAACCCTAACCCTAAATCTTAGCCTGACTCTAACCCTAACCTTAACCCTAATCCTAACCCTAACCCTAACCCTTACCCTTACCCTTACCCTTACCATAACCCTAACCCTAACCCTAACCCTTACTCTGACCCTCACCCTCACCACAAACCTAACACTAACCCTAATGCTAATCCTTACCCTTACCCTAAACCTAACCCTAACCCTAACCCTGACCCCTAACACTAACCCTAACCCTTACCCTTACCCTAACCCTAACCATAACCTTAACCCTAAACCTAACACTAACCCTAACCCTAACCCTTACCCTAACCCTATCCCTGAACCTAAACCTAAACCTAACCCTTACCCTTACCCTAACCCTAAACCTAAACCTAACCCTAACCCTAACCCTAACCCTAACCCTTAACCTAACCCTAACCCTAAACTTAACCCTAACCCTTACACTTACCCTAAGCCTAACCCTAAGCCTAAACCTTACCCTTACACTAACCCTAACCCTAAACTTTTGCTAAACTTAACCCTAAGCCTAACCATTTCCCTAACCCTAACCCTAACCCTAATCGTTACCCTAAACCTAACCCTAACCCTTACCCTTTCCCTAACCCTAACCCTAAGCATAACCCTAACCCTAAACCTCCCCCTTACCCTTACGCTTACCCGAACCCTAACCCTAACCCTAACCCTAACCTTAACCCTAACCCTAAACCTAACCCTTAGCCTTAACCTAACCCTAAAACTAAACTCAAACCTAACCCTAACCCTAACCCAAACCCTTAGCCTAAGCCTAACCCTAACCTTAACCCTAAATCTAGCCCTTACCCTTACCCTAACCCTAACCCTAACCTTAACCCTAAACCTAACACTCACCCTAACCCTAACCCTAAACCTGAAACTAAACCTAACCCTAACCTTACCCTTACCCTAAACCTAACCCTAACCCTAACCCTAACCATAAACCTTACCCTAACCCTAACCCTAACCCTTACCCTTACCCTAACCCTAACTCTAACCCTAACTTTACCCTTACCCTAACCCTAACCCTAACCTTAATGCTAACCCTAACCCTAACCATAACCCTTACCCTATCCCTAACCCTAACCCTAACCTTACCCTTTCCCTAACCCCAACTTTAAACCTAACCTAACCCTAACCCTTACCATTACCCTAACCCTAACCCTAACTCTAAACTTTACCCTAAACCTAACCCTAACCCTTACCCTTTCCCGAACCCTAACTTTAAACCTAACCTAACCCTAACCCTAACCCTTACCGTAACAGTAATCCTAACCTTAATGCTAACCGTAGCCCTAACCCTAAACCTAACCCTTACCCTAACCCTAACCCTAACCCTAATCCTTACCCTAACCCTAACCCTAACCCTAACCTTATCCTTACCCTAACACTAACGCTAACCCTAACTCTTACCCTTTCCCTTACCCTAACCCTAACCTAACCTTAATGCTAACCCTAACCCTAACCCTAACCCTTACCCTAACTCCAACACTAACCCTAATCGTTACCCTAACCCTAACCCTTACCCTTTCCCTAACCATAACTTTAAATCTAACCCAACCCTAAACCATACCCTTACCCTTACCCTAACTCTAACCCTAACCCTAACCCTTACCCTAGCCCTAACCCTAACCCTAACCTTTACCTAACCCTAAACATAACCCTAACCCTTACCCTAACCCTAACCCTAACCTTAACCCTAACCCTAAACCTAACCCTTAGCCTTAACCTAACCATAAACCTAAACTCAAACCTAACCCTAACCCTAACCCAAACCCTTATCCTAAGCCTAACCCTAACCCTAACCCTAACTCTAGCCCTTAACCTTACCCTAACCCTAACCCAAACACTAACCCTAACCTTCACCCTAACCCTAACCCTAACCCTAACCTTAACCCTAAACCTAACACTCACCCTAACCCTAACCCTTACCCTAACCCTAACCCTGAAACTAAACCTAACCCTAACCCTTACCCTTACCGTAAACCTAACCCTAACCCTAACCCTAACCCTAACCATAAACCTTAACCTAACCCTAACCCTAAACCTTACGCTTACCCTAACCCTAACCCTAAACCTAACTTTACCCTTACCCTAACCCTAACCCTAACCTTAATGCTAACCCTAACCCTAACCCTAACCCTTACCCTATCCCTAACCCTAACCCTAACTTTACCCTTTCCCTAACCCCAACTTTAAACCTAACCTAACCCTAACCCTTACCATTACCCTAACCCTAACCCTAACTCTAAACTTTACCCTAACCCTAACCCTAACCCTTACCCTTTCCCGAACCCTAACTTTAAACCTAACCTAACCCTAACCCTAACCGTTACCGTAACCCTAATCCTAACCTTAATGCTAACCGTAGCCCTAACCCTAACCCTAACCCTTACCCCAACCCTAACCCTAAACCTAATCCTTACCCTAACTCTAACCCTAACCCTAACCCTAACCCTTACCCTAACCCTAACCCTAACCATAATACTAACCCTAACCCTAACCCTAACCTTACTCTTACCCTAACACTAACGCTAACCCTAACCCTTACCCTTACCCTTACCCTAACCCTAACCTAACCTTAATGCTAACCCTAACCCTAACCCTAACCCTTACCCTAACCCCAACCCTAACCCTAATCCTTACCCTAACCCTAACCCTTACCCTTTCCCTAACCCTAACTTTAAAACTAACCCAACCCTAAACCATACCCTTACCCTTACCCTAACTCTAACCCTAACCCTAACCCTTACACTAACCCTAACCCTAACCCTAACATTTACCTAAAACTAACCATAACCCTAACCCTTACCCTTACCCTAACCCTAACCCTAACCTAAACCTAACCATTAGACTTACCCTAACCCTAACCTAACCTTAATGATAACCCTATACCTTATCCTAACCCTAATACTAACCCTAACACTAACCCTAAACCCTAACCCTAACCCTAAACCTTACCCTTACACTAACCCTAGCCCTAACCTTAATGCTAACCCTAACCCTAACCGGAAACTTAATCCTTACCCTAACCCTAACCCTTACCCTAAACCTAACCCTAACCCTAACCCTAATCCTAACACTCTCCCTTACCCTTACTCTAACCCTATCCCTAAACCTAACACTAACCCTAACCCCTAACCCTAACCCTTACACTTACACTATCCCTAACCCTAACCCTAATCCAAACACTTACCCAAACCCTAAACCTAACCCTAAACCTAACCCTAACCCTAACACTAACCCATACCCTAACCCTAACCGTAAACCTAACCCTACCCCTAACACTTACCCTTACCCTAACCCTAACCCTAACCCTAACCCATACCCTAATTCTAACCCTAAGCCTAAACCCTAACCCTAATCCTAACCCTAACCCTAACCCTTACCCTAACCCTAAGCCTAATCCTAACCCTAACCCTAACCCTAACCTTAACCCAAACCCAACCTTAACCCTAACCCTTTCCC
>JANJXV010000053.1:4955000-4992500 GCA_024803745.1 Megascapheus bottae | reverse complement strand
CTAACACTTATCCTTACCCTAACCCTAATCCTAAACCTAACCCTAACCCAAACCTAAACCTTACCCTTAGACTACCCCTAACTGTAAACCTAAAACTAAACCTTACCCTAACCCTAACCCTAACCCTAACCTTAAACCTAACCCTTACCCTTACACTAACCCTAACCCTAACCCTAACACCCTAACCCTAACTCTAACACTTACCCTAACCCTAATCCTAACCCTAAAACTTACCCTTACCCTTACCCTTACTCTAAACCTAACCTTAACCATAACCATAACCCTAACCCTAAACCTAACCCGAACCCTAACCCTATCCCTAACCCTAACCCTAACCCTAACCCTTACCCTAACCCTAACCCTAAAACTAACCCTAACCCTAACCCTAAGCCTTACCCTAACCCTAACCCTGACGCTAACCCTAACCCTTACACTTACCCTAACACCTAACACTAACCCTAACCATAACCTTACCCTAACCATAACCAGAACCCTAACCCTAACACTTACACTTACCCTAACCCTAACACTTATCCTAACCATAACCCTAAACCTAACCCTAACCCTTAACCTAACCCTAACCATAACCCTAACCCTAACCTTTACCCTTAACCTAACTCTAACACTTACCCTTACCCTAAACCTAACCCTAACCCTAAACCTAACCCTAACCTTAACACTAACCCTTACCCTTTCCCTAACCCTAACCCCAACTCTAACCCTAACCCTAACCCTAACACTTACACTAACCCTAACCCTAACCCTAACCCTAACACTTACCCTTACCCTAACCCTAACCCTAACCCTAACCCTAACACTTGCCCTAACCCTAACCTAATCCTAACACTTACCCTTATCCTAACCCTAACCCTAACCTCAACCTTAACCCTAATCTTAACCGTAACCCTAAACCTAACCCTTACCCTTACTCTAACACTAAGCACAACCCTAAACCTAACCCTAACCCTAAACCTTACCCTAACCCTAACCTTAATCCTAACCCTAAACCTTAACCTAACCCTAACCCTAACCTCAACCTTAACCCTAACCCTAACCCTAACCCTTACCCTTACCCTAACACTAAGCCTAACCTTAACCCTAACCCTAATCCTTACCCTAACCATAACTCTAATCCTAACCCTAAACCTAACCCTAACCCTAACCTTAACCATAGCCCTAACCCTAACCCTAACCTAACCCCAACACTTACCCTAACCCTAATCCTAACCTTAACCCTTACCCTTACCCTAACCCTAAATCTAACCCAAACCCTAACCCTAATCGTAACACTTACCCTTACCCTAACACTTACCCTTACCCTAACCCTAAACCTTACAGTAACCCTAAACCTAACCCTAACCCTTACACTAACCCTAATCCTAACCCTAACCCTTACACTAACCCTAAACCTAACCCTAATGCCTATCCCTAACTCTTACCCTAAAACTAATCCTGACCCCTAACCCTAACCCTAACCCTTACCCTAAACCTAACCGTAACCCTTACCCTAACCCTGACCCTAATTCTAACCCTAACTCTAATCCTAACCCTAACCCTAACCCTAACCCTAACCCTTACCCTTACCCTTACCCTTACCCTAACCGTAACCTTAACAGTAACCCTAACCCTAAAGCTTACCCTTACCCTAACCCTAACACTAAACCTAACCATAACCCAAACCCTAACCCTTACCCTTACCCTAACACTAAGCCTAACCCTAACCCAAACCCTAACATTAACCCTTACCCTAACCCTAACCCTAACCCTAACCGTAACCCTTACCCTTACCCTAACACTAAGCCTAACCCTAACCCTAACCCTAACCCTAACCCTAACTCTTACCCTTAGCCTAACCCTAACACTAAACCTAACCCTAACCCTAACCCTAACCCTTACCCTTACCCTAACACTAAGCCTAACCCTAACCCTAACCCTAACCTTAACCCTTACCCTAACCCTAACCCTAAACCTAACCCTAACCCTAACCTTAACCCTAGCCCTAACCCTAACCCTAACCTAACCCTTACCCTTACCCTAATCCTAATCCTAACCTTAACCCCAACCCTAAACCTTACACTATCCCCAACCATAACCTTTACGCTAACCGTAACCGTAACCCTAACCCTTACACTAACCCTAACCCTAAACCTAATCTTAACCCTAACCCTAACCCTAACCCTAACCTTAACTCTAACATTTATCCTTACCCGAACCCTAACCCTAACCCTAACCCTAACCCTTACCCTTCCCCTAACCCTAACCCTCCCTTTAACTCTAACCCTAACCTCAATCATAACCCTACCCCAAACCCTAACCCCAACCCTTACCCTTACCCTTACCCTTACCCTAACCCTAACCTTAACAGTAACCCTAACCTAACGCTTACCCTTACCCTAACCCTAACCCTAACTCTAACCCAAACCCTAACCCTAACCCTAAAGCTTACCCTAACCCTTACTCTAAACCTAACCCTAACCTCAACCTTAACCCCAACCCTAAACATAACCCTAACCCTTACCCTAAGTCTAACCCTAACATTAACCCTAACCCTAACCCTTACCCTAACCCTAACCCTAACCCTTACTCTAACACTAAGCCCAACCCTAAACCTAACCCTAACCCTAAACATTACCCTAACCCTAACCTTAATCCTAACCCTAAACCTTAACCTAACCCTAACCCTAAACTCAACCTTAACCCTAACCCTACCCTAACCCTAACCCTTACCCTTACCTTAACCCTAACACTTACCCTAAGTTTAACCCAAACATTAACCCTAACCCTAACCCTTACCCTAACCCATAACCTTACCCTAACCCTAACCCTAAACATAACCCTAACCCTTACCCTTACGCTAACACTAAGCCTAACCTTAACCCTAACCCTAACCCTAACCCTTACCCTAACCCTAACTCTAATCCTAACCCTAAACCTAACCCTAACCCTAACCTTAACCCTAGCCCTAACCTTAACCCTAACCTAACCCAAAGTCTAACCCTAACATTAACCCTAACCCTAACCCTTACCCTAACCCTAACACTTACCCTAACCCTAACCCTAACCCTAACCCTAACACTAACACTAAGCCTATCCCTAACCCTAACCCTAACCCTTACCCTAACCCTAACCCTAACTCTAATCCTAACCATAAATCTTACCCTAACCATAATCATAAACCTAGCCCTAACCCTAACTCTAACCTAACCCTTACCCTTACCCTAACCCTAACCCTAACCCACACTTACCCTAACCCTAACCCGTACCCTAACCCTAATCTTAACCCTAACCCTTACCCTTACCCTCACCCTAACCTTAACCCTAACCCTAACCGTAACCCTAACCTTAACTCTGACATTTATCCTTATCCTAACCCTATCCCTAACTTTAACCCTAACCCTTGCCCTTACCCTTACCCTAACCGTAACCCTAAACCTAACTCTAACACTTACCCTAAACCTAACCCTAACCCTAACCCTAAACCTAACACATAACCTTACCCTAACCCTAACCCTAAACCTAACCGTAACCCTAAACCTAACCTAATCCTAACCCTAATCCTAACCCTAAGCATAAACCTAACCCTAACCCTAACCCTAATAATTAAACCTACCATAACCCTAAACCTAACCTTAACCCCAACCCTAAACCTAACTCTAACCCTAACCCCTACCCTAAAGCTAATCCTAACCCTAACCCTTACAAAAAGGTTACCCTAACCCTAACCCTAACACTTACCCTAAACATAACCCTAAATCCTACCCTTACCCTAACCCTAACCCTAACCCTAACCCTAACCCTAACACTTGCCCTAACCCTACCCTAACCCTAACCCTTACCCTTACCCTAACCCTAAACCTAACCTCAATCTTAACCGTAATCTTAACCATAAGCCTACCCCTAACCCTTACCCTTACTCTAACACTAAGCCTAACCCTAAACCTAACCCTAACCCTAAACCTTACCCTAACCCTAACCCTAATCCTAACCCTAAACCTAAACCTAACCCTAACCCTAAACTCAACCTTAACCCTAATCCTAACCCTAACCCTAACCCTTACCCTTACCCTAACACTAAGCCTAACCCTAAACCTAACCCTAACACTTACCCTAACCCTAACTCTAATCCTAACCCTAAACCTAACCCTAACCCTAACCTTAACCCTAGCCCTAACCCTAACCCTAACCTAACCCTTACCCTTACCCTAACCCTAATCCTAACCTTAACTCCAACCCTAAACCTAACCCGAACCATAAACCTAACCCTAATCTTAACCCCAACCCTAACATTAACCTTAACCCTAACCCTTAACCTTACCCTCACCCTAACCTTAACCATAACCCTAACCCTAACCTTAACCCTAACCTTAATTCTGACATTTATACTTACCCTAACTTTAACCCTAAACCTAACCCTAACCCTAAACCTAACCCTTACCCTTACCCTAACCCTAAACCTAACCCTAACCCTAACCCTTACCCTTACCCTAACGCTAACCCTACCACTACCCCTAACCCTAACCCTAACTTTAACTCTAACCTTTACCCTTACCCTTACCGTAACCGTAACCCTAAACCTAACCCTAACCCTAACCCATAACCTTACCCTATCCCTAACCCTAAACCTAACCGTAACCCTAAACCTAACCATAATCCTAACCCTAACCCTCACCCTTAGCATAACCCTAACCATAACCCTAAACCTAATACTTAAACCTACCCTAACCCTAAACCTAACCTTAACCCCAATCCTAAACCTAACCCTAACTCTCACCCTAAATCTTACCCTTACCCTATCCCTAATCTAAACCTAACCCTAACAGTAACCCTAACCATTACCCTAACCCTAACCCTAATCCTAACCCCAACTCGTACCCTTACCTAAACCTATCCCTAACCCTAAACTTAACCCTAACACTCACCCTAACCCTAACACTTACCCTTGCCCTAAGCCTAACCCTTACCCTAACCCTAACCCTAATCATTTCCCTAAACCTAACCCTAAGCCTAACCCCTAACCCTAAACCTAAACCTAACTCTAACCCTTACCATAATCCTAACCTAACCTAACATTTACCCTAACCCTACCCCTAACCCTAAACCTAACCCTTACCCTAACCCTAAACCTAAACCTAACCCTCACCCTAACCCTAACCCTAACCCTAACCTCTAACCCTAACCCTAACCCTAACACTTAACCTTACCCTAACCCTAACCCTAACCGCAGCCCTCACCCTAAAGCTAAACCTAACCGTCACCCTAACCCTAACACTTACCCTTACCCTAAACCTAACCCTAACCTTAACCCCAACCCTAAACCTAATCCTAACCCTAACCCTTACCCTAACCCTTACCCTAACCCTAACACTAACCCTTACCCTAACCTAGCCTAACCCCTAACCCTAACCCTAAACTTAACTCTAACACTTATCATAACCCTAACCCTAACCCTAACCCTTACCCTAACCTTATACCTTATCCTCACCCTAACCCTAACCCTAACCTTTAACCTAACCCTAACATTAACCCTAACCCCTAAACCTAACCCTTACCCTAACCCTAACCCTAACCCTTACCCTTCCTCTAAACCTAACCCTAACTCTAAACCTAACCCTAACCCTACCCCTAACCCTTACCCTAACCCTAACCCTAACCCTTCCTTAAATCTAACCCTAACCTCAACCATAAACATAACCCTAAACCTAACCCTTACCCTTACCATAACCCTAACCCTAACCCTAAACTTTACACTAACCCTAACCCTAACCCTTACCCTAATCCTAACCCTAACCCTTCCTTAACTCTTACCCTAACCTCAACCATAACCATAACCCTAACCCTAACCCTTACCCTAACCGTAACCCTAACCCTAACCCTTACCCTAACCCTAACCCTAACCCTTACCCTAATTCTAACCCTAACCCTAACCTCAACCTTAACCCTAACCCTTACCCTAACCCTAACCCTAACCCTAAAACTTACCCGAACCCTAAACCCAACCCTTAGCCTAACCCTAACCCTAATCCTAAACTCAACCCTTACCCTTACCCTAACCCTAACCCTAACCCTTAGCCTCACCCTAACCCTAATCCTAACCTCAACCTTAACCCTAAACCTAACCCTAACCCTAACCCTATCCCTAACTCTAACACTTACCCTAACCCTAAACCTAACCCTAACACTTACCCTTAACCTTACCCTTACCCTAACTCTAAACCTAACCTTAACCATAACCCTAACCCTAACCCTAAACCTAACCCGAACCCTAACCCTATCCCTAACCCTAACCCTAACCCTAACCCTAATCCTTACCCTAACCCTAACCCTAAAACTAACCCTAACCCTAACCCTTACCCTAACCCTAACCCTAACCCTTACCCTAATCCTAACCCTAACCCTTCCTTAACTCTAACCCTAACCTCAACCATAACCATAACCCTAACCCTAACCCTTACCCTTACCCTAACCCTAACCCTAACCCTAATACTTACCCTAACCCTAACCCTAACCCTTACTCTAATCCTAACCCTAATCCTAACCTCAACCTTAACCCTAAACCTTACCCTAACCCTAACCCTAACCCTAACCCTTACCCGAACCCTAACACCAACCCTTAGCCTAACCCTAACCCTAATCCTAACCTCAATCCTTACCCTTACCCTAACCCTAACCCTAACCCTTAGCCTCACCCTAACCCTAATCCTAACCTCAACCTTAACCCTAACCCTAACCCTAACCCTAGCCGTTACCCTTACCCTAACACTAAGCCTAACCCTGAACTTAACCCTAACCCTAACACTTACCATAACCATAACCCTAATCCTAACCCTAAACCTAACATAACACTAACCTTAACACTAACCCTAAACCTAACCATACCCCTAACCCTTATCCTTACCCTAACCCTAACCCTAAACCTAACCCTAACCCTTACCCTTATCCTCACCCTAAACAGAACCCTAACCCTAAACCTAACCTGAACTCTAACACTAATCCTTACCCTAACCCTAATCCTAAACCTAACCCTAACCCAAACCTAAACCTTACCCTTAGAATAACCCTAACTGTAAACCTAAAACTAAACCTTACCCTAACCCTAACCCTAACCCTAACCTTAACCCTAACCCTTACCCTTACACTAACCCTAACCCTAACCCTAACCCTAACACACTAACCCTAACTCTAACACTTACCCTAACCCTAATCCTAACCCTAACCCTTACCCTTACCCTTACCCTAACTCTAAACCTAACCTTAACCATAACCATAAACCTAACCCTAAACCTAAACCGAATCCTATCCCTATCCCTAACCCTAACCCTAGCCCTTACCCTAACCCTAACCCTAAAACTAACCCTAACCCTAAACGTAAGCCTTACCCTAACCCTAACCCTAACCCTAACCCTAACCCTTACACTTACCCTAACACCTAACACTAACCCTAACCATAACCTTACCCTAACCAGAACCAAAACCCTAACCCTAACACTTACACTTACCCTAACCCTAACCCTTATCCTAACCATAACCCTAAACCTAACCCTAACACTTACCCTTACACTAAACCTAACCCTAACCCTAAACCTAACCCTAAACTTAACAGTAACCCTTACCCTTTCCCTAACCCTAACCCCAACTCTAACCCTAACCCTAACCCTAACACTTACACTAACCCTACCCCTAACCCTAACCCTAACACTTACCCTAACCCTAACCCTAACCCTAACCCTAACCCTAACACTTGCCCTAACCCTACCCTAACCCTAACACTTACCCTTATCCTAACCCTAACCCTAACCTCAACCTTAACCCTAATCTTAACCGTAACCCTAAACCTAAACATTACCCTTACTCTAACACTAAGCACAACCCTAAACCTAACCCTAACCCTAAACCTTACCCTAACCCTAACCTTAATCCTAACCCTAAACCTTAACCTAACCCTAACCCTAACCTCAACCTTAACCCTAACCCTAACACTAATCCTAACCCTTACCCTTACCCTAACACTAAGCCTAACCTTAACCCTAACCCTAATCCTTACCCTAACCCTAACTCTAATCCTAACCCTAAACCTAACCCTAACCCTAACCTTAACCGTAGCCCTAACCCTAACCCTAACCTAAGCCTAACCCTTACCCTAACCCTAATGCTAACCTTAACACCAACCCTAAACCTAACCCTAACCCTAACCCTTACCCTAACCCTAAACCTAGCCCTAACCCTAAACCTAATCCTAACCCTAACCCTTACCCTTACCCTTACCCTTACCCTAACCCTAACCTTAACAGTAACCCTAACCCTAATGCTTACCCTTACCCTAACCCTAACCCTAACTCTAACCCAAACCCTAACCCTAACCCTAAAGCTTACCCTAACCCTTACTCTAAACCTAACCCTAACCTCAACCTTAACCCCAACCCTAACCATAACCCTAACCCTTACCCTAAGTCTAACCCTAACATTAACCCTAACCCTAACCCTTACCCTAACCCTAACCCTAACCCTTACACTAACACTAAGCCCAACCCTAAACCTAACCCTAACCCTAAACCTTACCCTAACCCTAACCTTAATCCTAACCCTAAACCTTAACCTAACCCTAACCCTAAACTCAACCTTAACCCTAACCCTACCCTAACCCTAACCCTTACCCTTACCTTAACCCTAACCCTTACCCTAAGTCTAACCCAAACATTAACCCTAACCCTAACCCTTAACCTAACCCATAACCTTACCATAAACCTAACCCTAAACCTAACCCTAACCCTTACCCTTACGCTAACACTAAGCTTAACCTTAACCCTAACCCTAACCCTAACCCTTACCCTAACCTTAACTCTAATCCTAACCCTAAACCTAACCCTAACCCTAACCTTAACCCTAGCCCTAACCTTAACCCTAACTTAACCCTAAGTCTAACCCTAACATTAACCCTAACCCTAACCCTTACCCTAACCCTAACCCTAACCCTTACTCTAACACTAAGCCCAACCCTAAACCTAACCCAAACCCTAACACTTACCCTAACCCTAACCCTAATCCTAACCCTAACCTAAACCTAACCCTAACCCTAACCTAAAACTTAACCCTAACCCTAACCCTAAACCTTACCCTAACCCTAGCACTTACCCTAATCCTAACCCTAACCCTAACCCTAACACTAACACTAAGCCTATCCCTAACCCTAACCCTACCCCTTACCCTAACCCTAACTCTAATCCTAACCATAAATCTTACCCTAACCATAATCATAACCCTAGCCCCAACCCTAACTCTAACCTAACCCTTACCCTTACCCTAACCCTAATCCTAACCTTAACCACAACCCTAAACTTAAGCGTAACCCTAACCCTTACCCTAACCCTAACCCTAACCCTAACCCTTACCCTTACCCTCTCCCTAACCTTAACCCAACCCTAACGCTAACCGTAACCCTAAACTTAACTCTGACATTTATCCTTACCCTAACCCTAACCCTAACCCTTACCCTAACCCTAAACCTAACCCTTACTCTAACCCTAACCCTAACCCACACTTACCCTAACCCTAACCCGTACCCTAACCGTAACCCTAACCCTAAACCTTACCCTAACACTAACCCTAATCTTAACCCTAACCCTTACCCTTACCCTCACCCTAACCTTAACCCTAACCCTAACCGTAACCCTAACCTTAACTCTGACATTTATCCTTATCCTAACCCTATCCCTAACTTTAACCCTAACCCTTGCCCTTACCCTTACCCTAACCGTAACCCTAAACCTAACCCTAACACTTACACTACCCCTACCCCTAACCCTAACCCTAACACATAACCTTACCCTAACCCTAACCCTAAACCTAACCGTAACCCTAAACCTAACCTAATCCTAACCCTAACCCTAACCCTAAGCATAAACCTAACCCTAACCCTAACCGTAATAATTAAACCTACCCTAACCCTAAACCTAACCTTAACCCCAACCCTAAACCGAACCCTAACCCTAACCCCTACCCTAACCCTAACCCTAACCCTAAACCTTACCCAAACCGTTACGCTAACCCTAACCCTAACACTTACCCTAACCATAACCCTAACACTTACCCTTACCCTAACCCTAACCCTAACCCTAACCCTAACCCTAACACTTGCCCTAACCCTACCCTAACCCTAACCCTTACCCTTACCCTAACCCTAAACCTAACCTCAATCTTAACCCTAATCTTAACCATAAGCCTACCCCTAACCCTTACCCTTACTCTAACACTAAGCCTAACCCTAACCCTAACCCTAACCCTAAGCCTAACCCTAACCCTAACCCTAACCTTACCCTAACCCTAAACCTAACCCTAACCCTTACCCTTACCCTAACGCTAACCCTAACCCTAACCCTAACCCTAACACTAACTTTAACTCTAACCCTTACCCTTACCCTCACCGTAACCGTAACCCTAAACCTAACCCTAACACTTACAGTAACCCTAACCCTAACCCTAACCCTAACCCTAACCCTTACCCTTACCCTAAACCTAACCCTAATCCTAAACCTAACCCTTACCCTTACCCTAACCCTAACCCTAACCCTAAACCTAACCCTTACCCTAACCCTAACCCTAACCCTAACCCTAACCCTTACCCTTACCCTAAACCTAACCCTAACCCTAAACCTAACCCTTACCCTTACCCTAACTAATCCTAACCCTAAACCTAAACCTAACCCTAACCTTAACCCTAGCCCTAAACCTAAACCTAAACCTAACCCTAACCCTAACCTCAAACTTAACCCTAACCCTAACCCTAACCCTTACCCTTACCCTAACACTAAGCCTAACCCTAACCCTAAGCCTAACCCTAACCCTTACCCTAACCCTAACTCTAATCCTAACGATAAACCTAACCATAACCCTAACCATATCCCAGACCTAACCCTAACCCTAACCTAACCCTTACCCTTACCCTAACACTAATCCTAACCTTAACCACAACCCTAAACTTAAGCGTAACCCTAACCCTTACCCTAACACTAACCCTAACCCTAACCCTTACCCTTACCCTCTCCCTAACCTTAACCCTAACCCTAACGCTAACCGTAACCCTAAACTTAACTCTGACATTTATCCTTACCCTAACCCTAACCCTAACCCTTACCCTAACCCTAAACCTAACCCTTACTCTAACCCTAACCCTAACCCACACTTACCCTAACCCTAACCCTTACCCTAACCGTAACCCTAACCCTAAACCTTACCCTAACACTAACCCTAATCTTAACCCTAACCCTTACCCTTACCCTCACCCTAACCTTAACCCTAACCCTAACCGTAACCCTAACCTTAACTCTGACATTTATCCTTATCCTAACCCTATCCCTAACTTTAACCCTAACCCTTGCCCTTACCCTTACCCTAACCGTAACCCTAAACCTAACCCTAACACTTACACTACCCCTACCCCTAACCCTAACCCTAACACATAACCTTACCCTAACCCTAACCCTAAACCTAACCGTAACCCTAAACCTAACCTAATCCTAACCCTAACCCTAACCCTAAGCATAAACCTAACCCTAACCCTAACCGTAATAATTAAACCTACCCTAACCCTAAACCTAACCTTAACCCCAACCCTAAACCTAACCCTAACCCTAACCCCTACCCTAACCCTAACCCTAACCCTAAACCTTACCGAAAACGTTACCCCAACCCTAACCCTAACACTTACCCTAACCATAACCCTAACACTTACCCTTACCCTAACCCTAACCCTAACCCTAACCCTAACACTTGCCCTAACCCTACCCTAACCCTAACCCTTACCCTTACCCTAACCCTAAACCTAACCTCAATCTTAACCCTAATCTTAACCATAAGCCTACCCCTAACCCTTACCCTTACTCTAACACTAAGCCTAACCCTAAACCTAACCCTAACCCTAACCCTTACCCTAAACCTAACCCTAATCCTAACCCTAAACCTAAACCTAACCCTAACCCTAAACTCAACCTTAACCCTAATCCTAACCCTAACCCTAACCCTTACCCTTACCCTAACACTAAGCCTAACCCTAAACCTAACCCTAAACCTTACCCTAACCCTAACTCTAATCCTAACCCTAAACCTAACCCTAACCCTAACCTTAACCCTAGCCCTAACCCTAACCCTAACCTAACCCTTACCCTTACCCTAACCCTAATCCTAACCTTAACCCCAACCCTAAACCTAACCCTAACCCTAACCATAAACCTAACCCTAATCTTAACCCCAACCCTAACATTAACCTTAACCCTAACCCTTAACCTTACCCTCACCCTAACCTTAACCCTAACCCTAACTCTAACCTTAACCCTAACCTTAACTCTGATATTTATTCTTACCCTAACCTTAACCCTAAACCTAACCCTAACCCTAAACCTAACCCTTACCCTTACCCTAACCCTTAACCTAATTCTAACCCTTACCCTTACCCTAACGCTAACCCTAACCCTAACCCTAACCCTAACCCTAACTTTAACTCTAACCCTAACCCTTACCCTTACCGTAACCGTAACCCTAAACCTAACCCTAACACTTACAGTAACCCTAACCCTAACCCTAAACCTAACCCTAAACCTAAGCTTAACCCTAACCCTTATCCTTTCCCTAACCCTAACCCTAACCCTAAAACTAACCCTAACCCTAAACCTAACCCGTCCCATACCCTAACCCTAACACTAAACCTAACAATAACCCTAACCCTAATCCTAACCCTAAACCTAACGCTTACCCTTACCCTTACCCTTACCCTTACCCTAACCCTAACCCTAACCTTAACAGTAACCCTAACCCTAACCCTTACCCTAACCCTAACCCTAACCCTAATCTTAACCCTAACCCTTACCCTTACCCTAACCCTAACCCTAACATCAACCTTAAAACTCACCTTAACCCTAACACTAACCTGTACCCTTACTCTAACACTAAGCCCAACCCTAAACCTAACCCTAACCCTAACCTAAAACTTAACCCTAACCCTAACCCTAACCCTTACCCTAACCCGAACACTTACCCTAAACCTAACCCTAACCCTAACCCTAACCCTAAGACTAAGCCTATCCCTAACCCTAACCCTAACCCTTACCCTAACCCTAACTCTATCCTAACCATAAATCTTACCCTAACCATAATCATAACCCTAGCCCTAACCCTAACTCAAACCTAACGCTTACCCTTACCCTAACCCTAATCTTAACCTTAACCACAACCCTAAACTTAAGCGTAACCCTAAGCCTTAACCTAACCGTAACCCTAACCCTAACCCTTACCCTAACCCTAACCCTAACCCTAATCTTAACCCTAACCCTTACCCTTACCCTCTCCCCAACCTTAACCCTAATCTAACGCTAACCGTAACCCTAAACTTAACTCTGACATTTATCGTTACCATAACCCTAACCGTAACCCTTACCCTAACCCTAAACCTAACCCTTACCCTAACCCTAACCCTAACCCTAACAGTTCCCCAAACCCTAACCCGTACCCTAACCTTAACCCTAACCCTAACGCTTACCCTAACCCTTACCCTAATCTTAACCCTAACCCTTTCCCTTACCCTCACCCTAACCTTAACCCTAACCCTAACCCTAACCTTAACTCTGACATTTATCCTTATCCTAAACTTATCCCTAACTTTAACACTAACCCTTGCCCTTACCCTTACCCTAACCGTAACCCTAAACCTAACCCTAACACTTACCCTACCCCTAACCCTTAACCTAACCCTAACACATAACCTTACCCTAACCCTAACCATAATAATTAAACCTACCCTAACCCTAAACCTAACCTTAACCCCAACCCTAAACCTAACCCTAACCCTAACCCCTACCCTAACACTAACCCTAACCCTAAACCTTACCCAAACCGTTACCCTAACCCTAACCCTAACACTTACCCTAACCATAACCCTAACACTTACCCTTACCCTAACCCTAACCCTAACCCTAACCCTAACACTTGCCCTAACCCTACCCTAACCCTAACCCTTACCCTTACCCTAACCCTAAACCTAACCTCAATCTTAACCCTAATCTTAACCATAAGCCTACCCCTAACCCTTACCCTTACTCTAACACTAAGCCTAACCCTAAACCTAACCCTAACCCTAACCCTTACCCTAAACCTAACCCTAACCCTAACCTTAACCCTAGCCCTAACCCTAACCATAACCTAACCCTTACCCTTACCCTAACCCTAATCCTAACCTTAACCCCAACCCTAAACCTAACCCTAACCCTAACCATAAACCTAACCCTAATCTTAACCCCAACCCTAACATTAACCTTAACCCTAAACCTTAACCTTACCCTCACCCTAACCTTAACCCTAACCCTAACCCTAACCTTAACCCTAACCTTAATTCTGACATTTATTCTTACCCTAACCTTAACCCTAAACCTAACCCTAACCCTAAACCTAACCCTTACCCTTACCCTAACCCTAAACCTAACCCTAACCCTTACCCTTACCCTAACGCTAACCCTAACCCTAACCCTAACCCTAACACTAACTTTAACTCTAACCCTTACCCTTACCCTTACCGTAACCGTAACCCTAAACCTAACCCTAACACTTACAGTAACCCTAACCCTAACCCTAACCCTAACCCTAACCCTTACCCTTACCCTAAACCTAACCCTAACCCTAAACCTAACCCTTACCCTTACCCTAACCCTAACCCTAAACCTAAACCTAACCCTTACCCTAACCCTAACCCTAACCCTAACCCTTACCCTTACCCTAAACCTAACCCTAACCCTAAACCTAACGCTTACCCTTACCCTAACTAATCCTAACCCTAAACCTAACCCTAACCCTAACCTTAACCCTAGCCCTAACCCTAAACCTAAACCTAACCCTAACCCTAACCTCAAACTTAACCCTAACCCTAACCCTTACCCTTACCCTAACCCTAAGCCTAACCCTAACCCTTACCCTAACCCTAACTCTAATCCTAACGATAAACCTAACCATAACCCTAACCATATCCCAGACCTAACCCTAACCCTAACCTAACCCTTACCCTTACCCTAACCCTAATCCTAACCTTAACCCAAACCCTAAACCTTACCATAACCCTAACCCTTACCCTAACCGTAAACCTAACCCTAACCCTTACCCTAACCCTAACCCTAATCTTAAACCTAACCCTTACCCTTACCCTCATCCTAACCTTAACCCTAACCCTAACCCTAACTGTAACCCTAACCTTAACTCTGACATTTATCCTTACCCTAACCCTAACCCTAAACCTAACCCTAACACTAAACCTAACCCTTACCCTCACCCTAACCTTAACCCTAACCCTAACCCTAACCATAACCCTAAACTTAACTCTGACATTTATCCTTACCCTAACCCTAACCCTAACCCTAAAACTAACCCTTACCCTAACCCTAACCCTAACCCTAACCCTTACCCTAACCCTAACCCTAATCTTAACCCTAACCCTTAACCTTACCCTCACCCTAACCTTAACCCTAACCCTAAACCTAACCGTAACCCTAACCTTAACTCTGACATTTATCCTTATCCTAACCCTATCCCTAACTTTAACCCTAACCCTTGCCCTTACCCTAACCCTAACCCTAACGCTAACACATAACCTTAACCTAACCCTAACCCTAAACCTAACCGTAACCCTAAACCTAACCTAATTCTAACCCTAACCCTAACCCTAAGTATAACAGTAAACCTAACCCTAACCCTAATAATCAAACCTACCCTAACCCTAAACCTAACCTTTACCACAACCCAAAACCTAACCCTAACCCTAACCCCTACCCTAAAGCTAATCCTAACCCTAACCCTTACCCTAACCGTTACCCTAACCGTAACCCTAACACTTACCCTAACCCTAACCCTAACCCTAACCCTAACACTTACCCTTAACCTAACCCTAACCCTAACCCTAACCCTAACACTTTCCCTAACCCTACCCTAACCCTAACCCTAACCCTAACCCTTACCCTTACCCTAACACTAAGCCTAACCCTAACCCTACCCTTACCCTAACCCTAACTCTAATCCTAAACCTAACCTAACCCTAACCCTAACCCTAACCCTAACCTAACGCTTACCCTTACCCTAACCCTAATCCTAACCTTAACCCCAACCCTAAACCTAATCCTAACCCTAACCCTTACCCTAACCGTAAACCTAACCCTAATCTTAACCCTAACCCTAAACTTAATCTTAACTCTAACCCTTACCCTTACCCTCACCCTAACCTTAACCCTAACCCTAACCCTAACCTTAACCCTAACCTTAACTCTGACATTTATTCTTACCCTAACGTTAACCCTAAACCTAACCCTAACCCTAAACCTAACCCTTACCCTTACCCTAACCCTAAACCTAACCCTAACCCTTACTCTTACCCTAACGCTAACCCTAACCCTAACCGAAACTCTAACCCTAACTTTAACCCTAACCCTTACCCTTACCCTTACCATAACCGTAACCCTAAACCTAACCCTAACACTTACAGTAACCCTAACCCTAATCCTAACCCATAACCTTACCCTAACCCTAACCCTAAACCTAACCGTAACCCTAAACCTAACCCTAATCCTAACCCTAACCCTAACCCTAAGCATAACCCTAAACTTAACCCTAATAATTAAACCTACCCTAACCCTAAACCTAACCTTAACCCCAATCCTAAACCTAACCCTAACTCTAACCCTAAATCTTACCCTTACCCTATCCCTAATCTAAACCTAACCCTAACCCTAACCCTAACCATTACCCTAACCCTAACCCTAATCCTAACCCTAACTCGTACCCTTACCTAAACCTAACCCTAACCGTAAACTCAACCCTAACCCTGACACTAACCCTAACACTTACCCTTACCCTAAGCCTAAACCTAACCCTTACCCTAAACCTAACCCTAATCCTTACCCTAACCCAAACCCTAAGCCTAACCCCTAACCCTAACCCTAAACCTAACTCTAACCCTTACCATAACCCTAACTCTAACCTAACCCTTACCCTAACCCTAACCCTAACCCTTACCCTAACCCTAACCCAAACCCTAACCTTAACCCTAACCGAAAAACTAAACCTAACCCTTACCCTAACCCTAAACCTAAACCTAACCCAAAACCTAACCCTAACCCTAACCCTAACCTCTAAACCTAACCCTAACCCTAACACTTAACCTTACCCTAATCCTAACCCTAACCGTAGCACTAACCCTAACCCTAACCCTAAACCTTACCCTAACCCTAACCCTAACCCTAACCCTTACCCTTACCCTAACCCTAACCCTAACCTTAACCCCAACCCTAAACCTAATCCTAACCCTAAGCCTTACCCTAACCCTTACCCTAACCCTAACCCTTACCCTAACCCTAAGCCTAACCCATTACCCTAACCCTAAACTTAACTCTAACCCTTACCATAACCCTAACCGTAACCCTAACCCTAACCCTTACCCTTACCCTAACCCTAAACCTAACCCTAAACCTAAACCTTACCCTTACCCTAACCCTAACCCTAACCCTCAACTTAACCCTGACCCTTACCCTTACCCTAACCCTAACCCTAATCCTAACCCTAAACCTAACCCTAAGCTTAACCCTTAACCTTACACTAATCCTAACCCTAACCCTAACCCTAAACCTAACCCTTACCCTAACCCTATCCCTAACCTTATCCCTAACCCTAACCCTAAACCTAAGCTTAACCCTAACCCTTATCCTTTCCCTAACCCTAACCCTAACCCTTAACCTAACCCTAACCCTAAACCTAACCCTTACCATACCCTAACCCTAACACTAAACCTAACAATAACCCTAACCCTAATCCTAACCCTAATCCTAATCCTTACCCTTACTCTTACCCTAACCCTAACCCTAAACTTAACAGTATCCCTAACCCTAACCCTTACCCTTACCCTAACCCTAACCCTAACATCAACCTTAACCCTCAACTTAACCCTAACCCTAACCCGTACCCTTACTCTAACACTAAGCCCAACCCTAAACCTAACCCTAACCCTAACACTTACCCTAACCCTAACCCTAATCTTAACCCTAACCTAAACCTAATCCTAACCCTAACCTAAAACTTAACCCTAACCATAACCATAACCCTTACCCTAACCCGAACACTAAGCCTATCCCTAACCCTAACCCTAACCCTTACCCTAACCCTAATCTAATCCTAACCATAATTCTTACCCTAACCATAATCATAACCCTAGCCCTAACCCTAACTCTAACCTAACCCTTACCCTTACCCTAACCCTAATCCTAACCTTCACCACAACCCTAAACTTAATCGTAACCCTAACCCTTACCCTAACCGTAACCCTAACCCTAAACCTTACCCCAACCCTAACCCTAACCCTAACACTTGCCCTAAATCTACCCTAACCCTAACCCTTACCCTTACCCTAACCCTAACCCTAACCTCAACCTTAACCCTAATCTTAACCGTAACCCTAACCCTAACCCTTACCCTTACTCTAACACTAAGCCCAACCCTAAACCTAACCCTAACCCTTACCCTAACCCTAACCCTAATACTAACCCTAAACCTAAACCAAACCTTAACACTAAACTCAACCTTAACCCTAACCCTTACCCTAACCCTAACCCTAACAATAACCCTTACCCTAACACTAAGCCTAACCCTAACCCTTACCCTAACCCTAACTCTAATCCTAACCCTAAACCTAACCCTAACCCTAACCTTAACCTTAGCCCTAACCCTAACCCTAACCTAACCCTTACCCTTACCCTAAACCTAATCCTAATCTTAACCCCAAACCTAAACCTAACCCTAACCCTAACCCTTACCCTAACCGTAAACCTAACCCTAATCTTAACCCTAACCCTAACCCTAATCTTAACCCTAACCCTTACCCTTACCCTCACCCTAACCTTAACCCTAACCCTAACCCTAACCGTAACACTAACCTTAACTCTGACATTTATTCTTACCCTAACCTTAACCCTAAACCTAACCCTAACCCCAAACCTCACCCTAACCCTAACCCTAACCCTAACCCTAACCCTAAGCATAACCCTAACCCTAACCCTAACCCTTACCCTTACCCTAACCCTAATCCTAACCCTTAACCTAACCCTAACCTTAACCCTTACCCTAACACTAACCCTAAGCCTAACCGCTAACCCTAAACCTAAACCTAACTCTAACCCTTACCATAACCCTAACCGTAACCTAACCCTTACCCTAACCCTAACCCGAACCCTAACCCTAAACCTAACCTTTACCCTAACCCTAACCCTAAACCTAACCCTCACCCTAAACCTAACCCTAAACCTAACCTCTAACCCTAACCCTAACACTTACCCTTACTCTAACCCTAACCCTAACCGTAGCCCTAACCCTAACCCTAACCCTAACCCTTAACCTAAACCTAACCGTAAACCTAACCCTTACCCTTACCCTAACCCTAACCCTAACCTTAACCCCAACCCTAAACCTAATCCTAACCCTAAGCCTTACCCTAACCCTTAGCCTAACCCTAACCCTAACCCTTACCCTAACCCTAAGCCTAACCCCTAACCCCAACCCTAAACTTAACTCTAACCCTTACCATAACCCTAACCCTAACCGAACCCTTACCCTAACCCTAACCCTAACCCTTACGCTAACCCTAACCCTAACCCTAACTCTAACCTTAACCCTAACCCTAACACTAACCCTAACCCTTACCCTAACCATAACCCTAAACATAACCCTCAATCTAACCCTAACCATAACCCTAAACTCTAACCCTAACCCTAAACGTAACCCTAATCCTACCCTTATCCTAAACCTTACTCTAACACTAACATTTACCCTTACCCTAAACCCTACCCTAACCCTAACCTTAACACTAACCCTTACCCTAACCCTAACGCTAACCCTAACCCTTACCTTACTCTAACCCTAAACCTAACTCTAACCCAAACCCTAACCCTAACCTTAAACCTTACCCTAACCCTTACTCTAACCCTAACCCCAACCTCAACCTTAACCCCAACCCTAACCATAACCCTAACTCTTACCCTAAGTCTAACCCTAACATTAACCCTAACCCTAACCCTTACCCTAACCCTAACCCTAAACCTAACCCTTACCCTTACCCTTACCCTCACCCTAACCCTAAACTTAACCCATACCCTAAATCTAACTCTAACCCTAACCCTTACTCTAACACTTACCCTAAACCAAACCCTAACCCTAACACTTACATTTACCCGAACCCTAACCCTAACCCTAACCCTTACCCTAAACCTAACCCTAACCCTTACCCTAACCCTAACCCTAACCCTTAACCTAACCCTAACACTAACCCTAACCCTTACCCTAACCCTAACTCTAATCCTAACGATAAACCTAACCATAACCCTAACCATATCCCAGACCTAACCCTAACCCTAACCTAACCCTTACCCTTACCCTAACCCTAATCCTAACCTTAACCCAAACCCTAAACCTAACCATAACCCTAACCCTTACCCTAACCGTAAACCTAACCCTAACCCTTACCCTAACCCTAACCCTAATCTTAAACCTAACCCTTACCCTTACCCTCATCCTAACCTTAACCCTAACCCTAACCCTAACTGTAACCCTAACCTTAACTCTGACATTTATCCTTACCCTAACCCTAACCCTAAACCTAACTCTAACACTAAACCTAACCCTTACCCTAACCCTAACCTAATCCTAACCCTAACACTTACCCTAACCCTAACCCTTACCCTCACCGTAACCCTAAACCTAACCCTTACCCTTACCCTAACCCTAATCTTAACCCTAACCCTTACCCTTACCCTCACCCTAACCTTAACCCTAACAATACCCAAAACCGTAACCCAAACCTTAACCCTGATATTTATCCTTATCCTAACCCTAACCCTAACTTTAACCCTAACCCTTACCCTTACCCTTACCCTAACCGTAACCCTAAACCTAACGCTAACACTTACCCTAACCCTAACCCTAACACATAACCTTACCCTAACCCTAACCCTAAACCTAACCGTAACCTTAACCTAACCCTAATTCTAACCCTAACCCTAAACCTAAGCATAACCCTAACCCTAACCCTAACCCTAACCCTTGCCCTATCTCTACCCTAAACCTAACCCTTACCCTTACCCTAACCCTAACCCTAACCTCAACCTTAACCCTAATCTTAACCGTAACCCTAACCCTAACCCTTACCCTTACTCTAACACTAAGCCCAACCCTAAACCTAACCCTAACCCTTACCCTAACCCTAACCCTAATACTAACCCTAAACCTAAACCTAAATCTAACACTAAACTCAACCTTAGCCCTAATCCTAACCCTAACCCTAACCCTAACAATAACCCTTACCATAACACTAAGCCTAACCCTAACCCTTACCCTAACCCTAACTCTAATCCTAACCCTAAACCTAACCCTAACCCTAACCTTAACCCTAGCCCTAACCCTAACCCTAACCTAACCCTTACCCTTACCCTAACCCTAATCCTAATTTTAACCCCAACCCTAACCCTAACCCTAACCCTAACCCTAACCCTAACCCTAACCCTAACCTAACGCTTACCCTTACCCTAACCCTAATCCTAACCTTAACCCCAACCCTAAACCTAATCCTAACCCTAACCCTTACCCTAAACGTAAACCTAACCCTAATCTTAACCCTAACCCTAAACTTAATCTTAACTCTAACCCTTACCCTTACCCTCACCCTAACCTTAACCCTAACCCTAACCTTAACCCTAACCTTAACTCTGACATTTATTCTTACCCTAACGTTAACCCTAAACCTAACCCTAACCCTAAACCTAACCCTTACCCTTACCCTAACCCTAAACCTAACCCTAACCCTTACTCTTACCCTAACGCTAACCCTAACCCTAACCGTAACTCTAACCCTAACTTTAACCCTAACCCTTACCCTTACCCTTACCCTAACCGTAACCCTAAACCTAACCCTAACACTTACAGTAACCCTAACCCTAATCCTAACCCATAACCTTACCCTAACCCTAACCCTAAACCTAACCGTAACCCTAAACCTAACCCTAATCCAAACCCTAACCCTAACCCTAAGCATAACCCTAACCTTAACCCTAATAATTAAACCTACCCTAACCCTAAACCTAACCTTAACCCCAATCCTAAACCTAACCCTAACTCTAACCCTAAATCTTACCCTTACCCTATCCCTAATCTAAACCTAACCCTAACCCTAACCCTAACCATTACCCTAACCCTAACCCTAATCCTAACCCTAACTCGTACCCTTACCTAAACCTAACCCTAACCGTAAACTCAACCCTAACCCTGACACTAACCCTAACACTTACCCTTACCCTAAGCCTAAACCTAACCCTTACCCTAAACCTAACCCTAATCCTTACCCTAACCCAAACCCTAAGCCTAACCCCTAACCCTAACCCTAAACCTAACTCTAACCCTTACCATAACCCTAACTCTAACCTAACCCTTACCCTAACCCTAACCCTAACCCTTACCCTAACCCTAACCCAAACCCTAACCTTAACCCTAACCGAAAAACTAAACCTAACCCTTACCCTAACCCTAAACCTAAACCTAACCAAAAACCTAACCCTAACCCTAACCCTAACCTATAAACCTAACCCTAACCCTAACACTTAACCTTACCCTAATCCTAACCCTAACCATAGCACTAACCCTAACCCTAACCCTAAACCTTACCCTAACCCTAACCCTAACCCTAACCCTTACCCTTACCCTAACCCTAACCCTAACCTTAACCCCAACCCTAAACCTAATCCTAACCCTAAGCCTTACCCTAACCCTTACCCTAACCCTAACCCTAACCCTTACCCTACCCTAAGCCTAACCCATTACCCTAACCCTAAACTTAACTCTAACCCTTACCATAACCCTAACCGTAACCCTAACCCTAACCCTTACCCTTACCCTAACCCTAAACCTAACCCTAAACCTAAACCTTACCCTTACCCTAACCCTAACCCTAACCCTCAACTTAACCCTGACCCTTACCCTTACCCTAACCCTAACCCTAATCCTAACCCTAAACCTAACCCTAAGCTTAACCCTTAACCTTACACTAACCCTAACCCTAAACCTAACCCTAAACCTTACCCTTACCCTAACCCTATCCCTAACCTTATCCCTAACCCTAACCCTAAACCTAAGCTTAACCCTAACCCTTATCCTTTCCCTAACCCTAACCCTAACCCTTAACCTAACCCTAACCCTAAACCTAACCCTTACCATACCCTAACCCTAACACTAAACCTAACAATAACACTAACCCTAATCCTAACCCTAATCCTAATCCTTACCCTTACTCTTACCCTAACCCTAACCCTAAACTTAACAGTATCCCTAACCCTAACCCTTACCCTTACCCTAACCCTAACCCTAACATCAACCTTAACCCTCAACTTAACCCTAACCCTAACCCGTACTCTTACTCTAACACTAAGCCCAACCCTAAACCTAACCCTAACCCTAACACTTACCCTAACCCTAACCCTAATCTTAACCCTAACCTAAACCTAATCCTAACCCTAACCTAAAACTTAACCCTAACCATAACCATAACCCTTACCCTTACCCTAACACTAAGCCTATCCCTAACCCTAACCCTAACCCTTACCCTAACCCTAATCTAATCCTAACCATAATTCTTACCCTAACCATAATCATAACCCTAGCCCTAACCCTAACTCTAACCTAACCCTTACCCTTACCCTAACCCTAATCCTAACCTTCACCACAACCCTAAACTTAAGCGTAACCCTAACCCTTACCCTAACCGTAACCCTAACCCTAACCCTTGCCCCAACCCTAACCCTAACCCTAACACTTGCCCTAACTCTAACCTAACCCTAACCCTTACCCTTACCCTAACCCTAACCCTAACCTCAACCTTAACCCTAATCTTAACCGTAACCCTAACCCTAACCCTTACCCTTACTCTAACACTAAGCCCAACCCTAAACCTAACCCTAACCCTTACCCTAACCCTAACCCTAATACTAACCCTAAACCTAAACCAAACCTTAACACTAAACTCAACCTTAACCCTAACCCTTACCCTAACCCTAACCCTAACAATAACCCTTACCCTAACACTAAGCCTAACCCTAACCCTTACCCTAACCCTAACTCTAATCCTAACCCTAAACCTAACCCTAACCCTAACCTTAACCCTAGCCCTAACCCTAACCCTAACCTAACCCTTACCCTTACCCTAACCCTAATCCTAATCTTAACCCCAAACCTAAACCTAACCCTAACCCTAACCCTTACCCTAACCGTAAACCTAACCCTAATCTTAACCCTAACCCTAACCCTAATCTTAACCCTAACCCTTACCCTTACCCTCACCCTAACCTTAACCCTAACCCTAACCCTAACCGTAACACTAACCTTAACTCGGACATTTATTCTTACCCTAACCTTAACCCTAAACCTAACCCTAACCCCAAACCTCACCCTAACCCTAACCCTAACTCTAACCCTAACCCTAACCCTAAGCATAACCCTAACCCTAACCCTAACCCTTACCCTTACCCTAACCCTAATCCTAACCCTTACCCTAGCCCTAACCTTAACCCTTACCCTAACACTAACCCTAAGCCTAACCGCTAACCCTAAACCTAAACCTAACTCTAACCCTAACCATAACCCTAACCGTAACCTAACCCTTACCCTAACCCGAACCCGAACCCTTACCCTAACCCTAACCCTAACCCTAACCCTAAACCTAACCCTTACCCTAACCCTAACCCTAAACCTAACCCTCACCCTAAACCTAACCCTAATCCTAACCTCTAACCCTAACCCTAACACTTACCCTTACTCTAACCCTAACCCTAACCGTAGCCCTAACCCTAACCCTAACCCTAACCCTTACCCTAAACCTAACCGTAAACCTAACCCTTACCCTTACCCTAACCCTAACCCTAACCTTAACCCCAACCGTAAACCTAATCCTAACCCTAAGCCTTACCCTAACCCTTAGCCTAACCCTAACCCTAACCCTTACCCTAACCCTAAGCCTAACCCCTAACCCCAACCCTAAACTTAACCCTAACCCTTACCATAACCCTAACCCTAACCGAACCCTTACCCTAACCCTAACCCTAACCCTTACGCTAACCCTAACCCTAACCCTAACTCTAACCTTAACCCTAACCCTAACACTAACCCTAACCCTTACCCTAACCATAACCCTAAACATAACCCTCAATCTAACCCTAACCATAACCCTAAACTCTAACCCTAACCCTAAACGTAACCCTAATCCTACCCTTATCCTAAACCTAACTCTAACACTAACATTTACCCATACCCTAAACCCTACCCTAACCCTAACCTTAACACTAACCCTTACCCTAACCCTAACGCTAACCCTAACCCTTACCTTACTCTAACCCTAAACCTAACTCTAACCCAAACCCTAACCCTAACCTTAAACCTTACCCTAACCCTTACTCTAACCCTAACCCTAACCTCAACCTTAACCCCAACCCTAACCATAACCCTAACTCTTACCCTAAGTCTAACCCTAACATTAACCCTAACCCTAACCCTTACCCTAACCCTAACCCTAACCCTAACCCTTACCGTTACCCTTACCCTCACCCTAACCCTAAACTTAACCCATACCCTAAATCTAACTCTAACCCTAACCCTTACTCTAACACTTACCCTAAACCAAACCCTAACCCTAACACTTACATTTACCCGAACCCTAACCCTAACCCTAACCCTTACCCTAAACCTAACGCTAACCCTTACCCTAACCCTAACCCTTAACCTAACCCTAACACTAACCCTAACCCTTACCCTTACCCTAACCCTAACCCAAACCCTAAACCTAACCCTTACCCTTACCCTAACCCTAACCCTAACCCTAACCCTAAACCTTACCCTTACCCTAACCCTAACCCTAACCCTAACCCTAACCCTTACCCTTACCCTAACCCTAACCCTAACCCTAATCCTAACCCGAAACCTTACCCTAACCCTCACCCTAACACTAACCCTAAACTTAACCCTAACCCTCAACTTAAACCTAACCCTTACCCTTACCCTAACCCTATCCCTAATCCTAACCCTAAACCTAACCCTAACCTTAACCTTAACCCTTAACCTTCCACTAAACCTAACCCTAAACCTAACCCTAACCCTTACCCTTACTCTAACACTAAGCAAACCCTAAACCTAACCCTAACCCTTACCCTAACCCTAAACCTAATACTAACCCTAAACCTAAACCTAAATCTAACACTAAACTCAACCTTAACCCTAATCCTAACCCTAACCCTAACCCTAACAATAACCCTTACGCTAACACTAAGCCTAACCCTAACCCTTACCCTAACCCTAACTCTAATCCTAACCCTAAACCTAACCCTAACCCTAACCTTAACCCTAGCCCTAACCCTAAACCTAAACCTAACCCTAACCCTAACCTCAAACTTAACCCTAACCCTAACCCTAACCCTTACCCTTACCCTAACACTAAGCCTAACCCTAACCCTAAGCCTAACCCTAACCCTTACCCTAACCCTAACTCTAATCCTAACGATAAACCTAACCATAACCCTAACCATATCCCAGACCTAACCCTAACCCTAACCTAACCCTTACCCTTACCCTAACCCTAATCCTAACCTTAACCCAAACCCTAAACCTAACCATAACCCTAACCCTTACCCTAACCGTAAACCTAACCCTAACCCTTACCCTAACCCTAAACCTAATCTTAAACCTAACCCTTACCCTTACCCTCATCCTAACCTTAACCCTAACCCTAACCCTAACTGTAACCCTAACCTTAACTCTGACATTTATCCTTACCCTAACCCTAACCCTAAACCTAACTCTAACACTAAACCTAACCCTTACCCTAACCTTAACCTAATCCTAACCCTAACACTTACCCTAACCCTAACCCTTACCCTCACCGTAACCCTAAACCTAACCCTTACCCTTACCCTAACCCTAATCTTAACCCTAACCCTTACCCTTACCCTCACCCTAACCTTAACCCTAACAATACCCAAAACCGTAACCCAAACCTTAACCCTGATATTTATCCTTATCCTAACCCTAACCCTAACTTTAACCCTAACCCTTACCCTTACCCTTACCCTAACCGTAACCCTAAACCTAACGCTAACACTTACCCTAACCCTAACCCTAACACATAACCTTACCCTAACCCTAATCCTAAACCTAACCGTAACCTTAACCTAACCCTAATTCGAACCCTAACCCTAACCCTAAGCATAACCCTAACCCTAACCCTAACCCTAACCCTTGCCCTATCTCTACCCTAACCCTAACCCTTACCCTTACCCTAACCCTAACCCTAACCTCAACCTTAACCCTAATCTTAACCGTAACCCTAACCCTAACCCTTACCCTTACTCTAACACTAAGCCCAACCCTAAACCTAACCCTAACCCTTACCCTAACCCTAACCCTAATACTAACCCTAAACCTAAACCTAAATCTAACACTAAACTCAACCTTAACCCTAATCCTAACCCTAACCCTAACCCTAACAATAACCCTTACCATAACACTAAGCCTAACCCTAACCCTTACCCTAACCCTAACTCTAATCCTAACCCTAAACCTAACCCTAACCCTAACCTTAACCCTAGCCCTAACCCTAACCCTAACCTAACCCTTACCCTTACCCTAACCCTAATCCTAATTTTAACCCCAACCCTAAACCTAACCCTAACCCTAACCCTTACCCTAACCGTAAACCTAACCCTAATCTTAACCCTAAACCTAACCGTAATCTTAACCCTAACCCTTACCCTTACCCTCACCCTAACCTTAACCCTAACCCTAACCCTAACCGTAACCCTAACCTTAACTCTGACATTTATTCTTACCCTAACCTTAACCCTAACTCTAACCCTAACCCTAACCTCAACCTTAACCCTCACCTTAACCCTGACCCTAACCCTAACACTTACCCTTACTCTACCACAAAGCCTAACCCTAAAACTAACCCTAACCCTAACCCTAACCCTAACCCTAATCCTAACCCTAAACCTAACCCTAACCCTAACCCTAAACTCAAATTTAACCCTAACCCTAACCCTAACCCTTACCCTTACCCTAACCCTAAGCCTAACCCTAACCCTAAGCCTAACCCTAACCCTTACCCTAACCCTAACTCTAATTCTAACGATAAACCTAACCATGACCCTAACCATATCCCAGACCTAACCCTAACCCTAACCTAACCCTTACCCTTACCCTAACCCTAATCCTAACCTTAACCCCAACCCTAAACCTAACCATAACCCTAACCCTTACCCAAACCGTAAACCTAACCCTAACCCTTACCCTAACACTAACCGTAATCTTAAACCTAACCCTTACCCTTACCCTCATCCTAACCTTAACCCTAACCCTAACCCTAACTGTAACCCTAACCTTAACTCTGACATTTATCCTTACCCTAACCCTAACTCTAAACCTAACCCTAACACTAAACCTAACCCTTACCCTAACCCTAACCCTAATCCTAACCCTAACACTTACCCTAACCCTAACCCTTACCCTAACCGTAACCCTAAACCTAACCCTTACCCTAACCCTAACCCTAACCCTAATCTTAACCCTAACCCTTACCCTTACCCTCACCCTAACCTTAACCCTAACAATACCCCAAACCGTAACCCAAACCTTAACCCTGACATTTATCCTTACCCTAACCCTAACCCTAACTTTAACCCTAATCCTTTCCCTTACCCTTACCCTAACCGTAACCCTAAACCTAACGCTAACACTTACCCTAACCCTAACCCTAAAACATAACCTTACCATAACCCTAACCCTAAACCTAACCGTAACCTTAACCTAACCCTAATTCTAACCCTAACCCTAACCCTAAGCATAACCGTAACCCTAAACCTAACCCTAACACTTGCCCTAACTCTACCCTAACCCTAACCCTTACCCTTACCCTAACCCTAACCCTAACCTCAACCTTAACCCTAATCTTAACCGTAACCCTAACCCTAACCCTTACCCTTACTCTAACACTAAGCCCAACCCTAAACCTAACCCTAACCCTTACCCTAACTCTAACCCTAATACTAACCCTAAACCTAAACCAAACCTTAACACTAAACTCAACCTTAACCCTAACCCTTACCCTAACCCTAACCCTAACAATAACCCTTACCCTAACACTAAGCCTAACCCTAACCCTTACCCTAACCCTAACTCTAATCCTAACCCTAAACCTAACCCTAACCCTAACCTTAACCCTAGCCCTAACCCTAACCCTAACCTAACCCTTACCCTTACCCTAACCCTAATCCTAATCTTAACCCCAACCCTAAACCTAACCCTAACCCTAACCCTTACCCTAACCGTAAACCTAACCCTAATCTTAACCCTAACCCTAACCCTAATCTTAATCCTAACCCTTACCCTTACCCTCACCCTAACCTTAACCCTAACCCTAACCCTAACCGTAACACTAACCTTAACTCTGACATTTATTCTTACCCTAACCTTAACCCTAAACCTAACCCTAACCCCAAACCTCACCCTAACCCTAACCCTAACCCTAACCCTAACCCTAAGCATAACCCTAACCCTAACCCTAACCCTTACCCTTACCCTTACCCTAACCCTAATCCTAACCCTTACCCTAACCCTAACCTTAACCCTTACCCTAACACTAACCCTAAGCCTAACTGCTAACCCTAAACCTAAACCTAACTCTAACCCTTACCATAACCCTAACCCTAACCTAACCCTTACCCTAACCCTAAACCTAACCCTAACCCTAAACCTAAACCTAACACTTACCCTAACCCTAACCCTAACCTAACCCTCACCCTAAACCTAACCCTAATCCTAACCTCTAACCCTAACCCTAACACTTACCCTTACTCTAACCCTAACCCTAACCGTAGCCCTAACCCTAACCCTAACCCTAACCCTTACCCTAAACCTAACCGTAAACCTAACCGTTACCCTTACCCTAACCCTAACCCTAACCTTAACCCCAACCCTAAACCTAATCCTAACCCTAAGCCTTACCCTAACCCTTAGCCTAACCCTAACCCTAACCTTTACCCTAACCCTAAGCCTAACCCCTAACCCCAACCCTAAACTTAACTCTAACCCTTACCATAACCCTAACCCTAACCGAACCCTTACCCTAACACTAACCCTAACCCTTACGCTAACCCTAACCCTAACCCTAACTCTAACCTTAACCCTAACCCTAACACTAACCCTAACCCTTACCCTAACCATAACCCTAAACATAACCCTCAATCTAACCCTAACCATAACCCTAAACTCTAACCCTAACCCTAAACGTAACCCTAATACTACCCTTATCCTAAACCTAACTCTAACACTAACATTTACCCTTACCCTAAACCCTACCCTAACCCTAACCTTAACACTAACCCTTACCCTAACCCTAACGCTAACCCTAACCCTTACCTTACTCTAACCCTAAACCTAACTCTAACCCAAACCCTAACCCTAACCTTAAACCTTACCCTAACCCTTACTCTAACCCTAACCCTAACCTCAACCTTAACCCCAACCCTAACCATAACCCTAACTCTTACCCTAAGTCTAACCCTAACATTAACCCTAACCCTAAACCTTACCATAACCCTAACCCTAACCCTAACCCTTACCCTTACCCTAATCCTAACCCAAACCCTAAACCTAACCCTTACCCTTACCCTAACCCTAACCCTAACACTAACCCTAAACCTAACCCGAAACCTTACCCTAACCCTCACCCTAACACTAACCCTAAACCTAACCCTAACCCTCAACTTAACCCTAACCCTTACCCTTACCCTAAACCTAACCCTAATCCTAACCCTAAACCTTACCCTAACCTTAACCTTAACCCTTAACCTTACACTAAACCTAACCCTAAACCTAACCCTAACCCTTACCCTTACACTAAACCTAACCCTAACCTTATCCCTAACCCTAACCCTAAACTTAGCCTTAACCCTAACCCTTATCATTTCCCTAACCCTAACCCTAACCCTAAACCTAACCCTTACCCTTACCCTAACCCTAACACTAAACCTAACCCTGACCCTAAACCTAATCCTAACCCTAAGCATAACCCTAACCCTAACCCTAATAATTAATCCTACCCTAACCATAAACCTAACCTTAACCCCAATCCTAAACCTAACCTTAACCCGAACCCTAAATCTTACACTTACCCTATCCCTAATCTAAACCTAACACTAACCCTAACCTTAACCATTACCCTAACCCTAACCCTAATCTTAACCCTAACTCGTACCCTTACCTAAACCTAACCCTAGCACTAAACCTAACCCTAACCCTAACCCTAACCCTAACACTTGCCCTAACCCTACCCTAACCCTAACCTTTACCCTTATCCTAACCCTAACCCTAACCTCAACCTTAACCCTAATCTTAACCGTAACCCTAACCCTAACCCTTACCCTTACTCTAACACTAAGCCCAACCCTAAACCTAACCCTAAACCTTACCCTAACCCTAACCCTAATACTAACCCTAAACCTAAACCTAAATCTAACACTAAACTCAACCTTAACCCTAACCCTAACAATAACCCTTACCCTAACACTAAGCCTAACCCTAACCCTTACCCTAACCTTAACTCTAATCCTAACCCTAAACCTAACCCTAACCCTAACCTTAACCCTAGCCCTAACCCTAACCCTAACCTAACCCTTACCCTTACCCTAACCCTAATCCTAATCTTAACCCCAAACCTAAACCTAACCCTAACCCTAACCCTTACCCTAACCGTAAACCTAACCCTAATCTTAACCCTAACCCTAACCCTAATCTTAACCCTAACCCTTACCCTTACCCTCACCCTAACCTTAACCCTAACCCTAACCCTAACCGTAACACTAACCTTAACTCGGACATTTATTCTTACCCTAACCTTAACCCTAAACCTAACCCTAACCCCAAACCTCACCCTAACCCTAACCCTAACTCTAACCCTAACCCTAACCCTAAGCATAACCCTAACCCTAACCCTAACCCTTACCCTTACCCTAACCCTAATCCTAACCCTTACCCTAGCCCTAACCTTAACCCTTACCCTAACACTAACCCTAAGCCTAACCGCTAACCCTAAACCTAAACCTAACTCTAACCCTAACCATAACCCTAACCGTAACCTAACCCTTACCCTAACCCGAACCCGAACCCTTACCCTAACCCTAACCCTAACCCTAACCCTAAACCTAACCCTTACCCTAACCCTAACCCTAAACCTAACCCTCACCCTAAACCTAACCCTAATCCTAACCTCTAACCCTAACCCTAACACTTACCCTTACTCTAACCCTAACCCTAACCGTAGCCCTAACCCTAACCCTAACCCTAACCCTTACCCTAAACCTAACCGTAAACCTAACCCTTACCCTTACCCTAACCCTAACCCTAACCTTAACCCCAACCGTAAACCTAATCCTAACCCTAAGCCTTACCCTAACCCTTAGCCTAACCCTAACCCTAACCCTTACCCTAACCCTAAGCCTAACCCCTAACCCCAACCCTAAACTTAACCCTAACCCTTACCATAACCCTAACCCTAACCGAACCCTTACCCTAACCCTAACCCTAACCCTTACGCTAACCCTAACCCTAACCCTAACTCTAACCTTAACCCTAACCCTAACACTAACCCTAACCCTTACCCTAACCATAACCCTAAACATAACCCTCAATCTAACCCTAACCATAACCCTAAACTCTAACCCTAACCCTAAACGTAACCCTAATCCTACCCTTATCCTAAACCTAACTCTAACACTAACATTTACCCATACCCTAAACCCTACCCTAACCCTAACCTTAACACTAACCCTTACCCTAACCCTAACGCTAACCCTAACCCTTACCTTACTCTAACCCTAAACCTAACTCTAACCCAAACCCTAACCCTAACCTTAAACCTTACCCTAACCCTTACTCTAACCCTAACCCTAACCTCAACCTTAACCCCAACCCTAACCATAACCCTAACTCTTACCCTAAGTCTAACCCTAACATTAACCCTAACCCTAACCCTTACCCTAACCCTAACCCTAACCCTAACCCTTACCGTTACCCTTACCCTCACCCTAACCCTAAACTTAACCCATACCCTAAATCTAACTCTAACCCTAACCCTTACTCTAACACTTACCCTAAACCAAACCCTAACCCTAACACTTACATTTACCCGAACCCTAACCCTAACCCTAACCCTTACCCTAAACCTAACGCTAACCCTTACCCTAACCCTTAACCTAACCCTAACACTAACCCTAACCCTTACCCTTACCCTAACCCTAACCCAAACCCTAAACCTAACCCTTACCCTTACCCTAACCCTAACCCTAACCCTAACCCTAAACCTTACCCTTACCCTAACCCTAACCCTAACCCTAACCCTAACCCTTACCCTTACCCTAACCCTAACCCTAACCCTAATCCTAACCCGAAACCTTACCCTAACCCTCACCCTAACACTAACCCTAAACTTAACCCTAACCCTCAACTTAAACCTAACCCTTACCCTTACCCTAACCCTATCCCTAATCCTAACCCTAAACCTAACCCTAACCTTAACCTTAACCCTTAACCTTCCACTAAACCTAACCCTAAACCTAACCCTAACCCTTACCCTTACTCTAACACTAAGCAAACCCTAAACCTAACCCTAACCCTTACCCTAACCCTAAACCTAATACTAACCCTAAACCTAAACCTAAATCTAACACTAAACTCAACCTTAACCCTAATCCTAACCCTAACCCTAACCCTAACAATAACCCTTACGCTAACACTAAGCCTAACCCTAACCCTTACCCTAACCCTAACTCTAATCCTAACCCTAAACCTAACCCTAACCCTAACCTTAACCCTAGCCCTAACCCTAAACCTAAACCTAACCCTAACCCTAACCTCAAACTTAACCCTAACCCTAACCCTAACCCTTACCCTTACCCTAACACTAAGCCTAACCCTAACCCTAAGCCTAACCCTAACCCTTACCCTAACCCTAACTCTAATCCTAACGATAAACCTAACCATAACCCTAACCATATCCCAGACCTAACCCTAACCCTAACCTAACCCTTACCCTTACCCTAACCCTAATCCTAACCTTAACCCAAACCCTAAACCTAACCATAACCCTAACCCTTACCCTAACCGTAAACCTAACCCTAACCCTTACCCTAACCCTAAACCTAATCTTAAACCTAACCCTTACCCTTACCCTCATCCTAACCTTAACCCTAACCCTAACCCTAACTGTAACCCTAACCTTAACTCTGACATTTATCCTTACCCTAACCCTAACCCTAAACCTAACTCTAACACTAAACCTAACCCTTACCCTAACCTTAACCTAATCCTAACCCTAACACTTACCCTAACCCTAACCCTTACCCTCACCGTAACCCTAAACCTAACCCTTACCCTTACCCTAACCCTAATCTTAACCCTAACCCTTACCCTTACCCTCACCCTAACCTTAACCCTAACAATACCCAAAACCGTAACCCAAACCTTAACCCTGATATTTATCCTTATCCTAACCCTAACCCTAACTTTAACCCTAACCCTTACCCTTACCCTTACCCTAACCGTAACCCTAAACCTAACGCTAACACTTACCCTAACCCTAACCCTAACACATAACCTTACCCTAACCCTAATCCTAAACCTAACCGTAACCTTAACCTAACCCTAATTCGAACCCTAACCCTAACCCTAAGCATAACCCTAACCCTAACCCTAACCCTAACCCTTGCCCTATCTCTACCCTAACCCTAACCCTTACCCTTACCCTAACCCTAACCCTAACCTCAACCTTAACCCTAATCTTAACCGTAACCCTAACCCTAACCCTTACCCTTACTCTAACACTAAGCCCAACCCTAAACCTAACCCTAACCCTTACCCTAACCCTAACCCTAATACTAACCCTAAACCTAAACCTAAATCTAACACTAAACTCAACCTTAACCCTAATCCTAACCCTAACCCTAACCCTAACAATAACCCTTACCATAACACTAAGCCTAACCCTAACCCTTACCCTAACCCTAACTCTAATCCTAACCCTAAACCTAACCCTAACCCTAACCTTAACCCTAGCCCTAACCCTAACCCTAACCTAACCCTTACCCTTACCCTAACCCTAATCCTAATTTTAACCCCAACCCTAAACCTAACCCTAACCCTAACCCTTACCCTAACCGTAAACCTAACCCTAATCTTAACCCTAAACCTAACCGTAATCTTAACCCTAACCCTTACCCTTACCCTCACCCTAACCTTAACCCTAACCCTAACCCTAACCGTAACCCTAACCTTAACTCTGACATTTATTCTTACCCTAACCTTAACCCTAACTCTAACCCTAACCCTAACCTCAACCTTAACCCTCACCTTAACCCTGACCCTAACCCTAACACTTACCCTTACTCTACCACAAAGCCTAACCCTAAAACTAACCCTAACCCTAACCCTAACCCTAACCCTAATCCTAACCCTAAACCTAACCCTAACCCTAACCCTAAACTCAAATTTAACCCTAACCCTAACCCTAACCCTTACCCTTACCCTAACCCTAAGCCTAACCCTAACCCTAAGCCTAACCCTAACCCTTACCCTAACCCTAACTCTAATTCTAACGATAAACCTAACCATGACCCTAACCATATCCCAGACCTAACCCTAACCCTAACCTAACCCTTACCCTTACCCTAACCCTAATCCTAACCTTAACCCCAACCCTAAACCTAACCATAACCCTAACCCTTACCCAAACCGTAAACCTAACCCTAACCCTTACCCTAACACTAACCGTAATCTTAAACCTAACCCTTACCCTTACCCTCATCCTAACCTTAACCCTAACCCTAACCCTAACTGTAACCCTAACCTTAACTCTGACATTTATCCTTACCCTAACCCTAACTCTAAACCTAACCCTAACACTAAACCTAACCCTTACCCTAACCCTAACCCTAATCCTAACCCTAACACTTACCCTAACCCTAACCCTTACCCTAACCGTAACCCTAAACCTAACCCTTACCCTAACCCTAACCCTAACCCTAATCTTAACCCTAACCCTTACCCTTACCCTCACCCTAACCTTAACCCTAACAATACCCCAAACCGTAACCCAAACCTTAACCCTGACATTTATCCTTACCCTAACCCTAACCCTAACTTTAACCCTAATCCTTTCCCTTACCCTTACCCTAACCGTAACCCTAAACCTAACGCTAACACTTACCCTAACCCTAACCCTAAAACATAACCTTACCATAACCCTAACCCTAAACCTAACCGTAACCTTAACCTAACCCTAATTCTAACCCTAACCCTAACCCTAAGCATAACCGTAACCCTAAACCTAACCCTAACACTTGCCCTAACTCTACCCTAACCCTAACCCTTACCCTTACCCTAACCCTAACCCTAACCTCAACCTTAACCCTAATCTTAACCGTAACCCTAACCCTAACCCTTACCCTTACTCTAACACTAAGCCCAACCCTAAACCTAACCCTAACCCTTACCCTAACTCTAACCCTAATACTAACCCTAAACCTAAACCAAACCTTAACACTAAACTCAACCTTAACCCTAACCCTTACCCTAACCCTAACCCTAACAATAACCCTTACCCTAACACTAAGCCTAACCCTAACCCTTACCCTAACCCTAACTCTAATCCTAACCCTAAACCTAACCCTAACCCTAACCTTAACCCTAGCCCTAACCCTAACCCTAACCTAACCCTTACCCTTACCCTAACCCTAATCCTAATCTTAACCCCAACCCTAAACCTAACCCTAACCCTAACCCTTACCCTAACCGTAAACCTAACCCTAATCTTAACCCTAACCCTAACCCTAATCTTAATCCTAACCCTTACCCTTACCCTCACCCTAACCTTAACCCTAACCCTAACCCTAACCGTAACACTAACCTTAACTCTGACATTTATTCTTACCCTAACCTTAACCCTAAACCTAACCCTAACCCCAAACCTCACCCTAACCCTAACCCTAACCCTAACCCTAACCCTAAGCATAACCCTAACCCTAACCCTAACCCTTACCCTTACCCTTACCCTAACCCTAATCCTAACCCTTACCCTAACCCTAACCTTAACCCTTACCCTAACACTAACCCTAAGCCTAACTGCTAACCCTAAACCTAAACCTAACTCTAACCCTTACCATAACCCTAACCCTAACCTAACCCTTACCCTAACCCTAAACCTAACCCTAACCCTAAACCTAAACCTAACACTTACCCTAACCCTAACCCTAACCTAACCCTCACCCTAAACCTAACCCTAATCCTAACCTCTAACCCTAACCCTAACACTTACCCTTACTCTAACCCTAACCCTAACCGTAGCCCTAACCCTAACCCTAA
>JANJXV010000053.1:4937500-4947500 GCA_024803745.1 Megascapheus bottae | reverse complement strand
AACCCTAACCCTAACCCTAAACCTAACCTTAACACTTACCCTTACCCTAACCCTAACCTTAACCCTTACCCTAACCCTAACCCTAGCCCAACCCTAACCGCTAATCCTAACCCTAACCCCAACCCTAAAACTTACCCTTACCCTAACCCTAACAATAACTCTAACCCTAATCGTAACCCTAACCCTAACCCGAACCCTTACCCTAACCCTAAACATAACCCTAAACCCTAACCCTAACCTAACCCTAACCCTAACCCTTACCCCAAACCTAAGCCTAATCCTAACCCTCACCCTAACCCTAACCCTAACCTTAACCCTAACCCTAACCTTAACGTAAACCCTTAACCTTACCCTAACCCTAAACCTAACCCTAACAATAACCTTAACTCTAACCCTAACCCTAACCCTAACACTAACCCTTACCCTAACCCTACCCCTAACCCTAACCCTTACCCTAACACTAACCCTAAACCTAACACTTACCCTAACCCTAACCCTACCCCTAAACCCTAACCCTAACCCTTACCATTTCCCTAACCATAACCCTAACCCTAAACCTAACCCCTTACCCTAACACTTACCCTAAACCTAACCCTAACCCTTACACTTACCCGAACCCTAACCCTAACCCTAAAACTAACCCTTACCTTACTGTAACCCTAACACTTCACCTAACCCCAAACCTAACCCTAACCCTTACCCTAACCCTAACCCTAACCCTAAACCTAACCTTAACACTTACCCTTACCCTAACCCTAACCTTAACCCTTACCCTAACCCTAACCCTAGCCCAACCCTAACCGCTAATCCTAACCCTAACCCCAACCCTAAAACTTACCCTTACCCTAACCCTAACCCTAACTCTAACCCTAATCGTAACCCTAAACCTAACCCGAACCCGAACCCTAACCCTAACCATAACCCTAAACCCTAACCCTAACCTAACCCTAACACTAACCCTTACCCCAAAACTAAGCCTAATCCTAACCCTCACCCTAACCCTAACCCTAAACTTAACCCTAACCCTAACCTTAACGTAAACCCTTACCCTTACCCTAACCCTAAACCTAACCCTAACAATAACCTTAACTCTAACCCTAACCCTAACCCTAACACTAACCCTTACCCTAACCCTACCCCTAACCCTAACCCTTACCCTAACACTAACCCTAAACCTAACCCTTACCCTAACCCTAACCCTAACCCTAAACCCTAACCCTAACCCTAATCCTAACCCTTACCATTTCCCTAACCATAACCCTAACCCTAAACCTAACCCCTTACCCTAACACTTACCCTAAACCTAACCCTAACCCTTACACTTACCCGAACCCTAACCCTAACCCTAAACCTAACCCTTACCCTTACTGTAACCCTAACCCTTCACCTAACCCCAAACCTAACCCTTACCCTTACCCTAACCCTAACACTAAACCTAACCATAACCCAAACCCTAACCCTAATCCTAACTCTTACCCTTAGCTTAAGCCTAACACTAAACCTAACCCTAACCCTAACCCTAACCCTTACCCTTACCCTAACACTAAGCCTAACCCTAACCCTAACCGTAACCTTAACCCTTACCCTAACCCTAACAGTAAACCTACCCCTAACCTTAACCTTAACCCTAGCCCTAACCCTAACCCTAACCTAACCCTTACCCTTACCCTAATCCTAATCCTAACCTTAACCCCAACCCTAAATCTAACCCTATCCCTATCCCTAACCTTTACGCTAACCGTAACCGTAACCCTAACCCTTACCCTAACCCTAACCCTAACCCTAATCTTAACCCTAACCCTAACCTAACCCTAAACTTAACTCTAACATTTATCCTTACCCGAACCCTAACCCTAACACTAACCCTAACCCTTACCCTTACCCTAACCCTAACGCTCCCTCTAACTCTAACCTTAACCTCAACCATAACCCTACCCCAAACCCTAACCCCAACCCTTACACTTACCCTAACCCTAACCCTAACCCTATCCTTAACCCCAACCCTAAACCTAACCCTTACCCTAACCCTAACCTTAACCCCAACCCTAAACCTAATCCTAACCCTAACCCTTACCCTAACCGTAAACCTAACCCTAATCTTAACCCTAACCCTAAACTTAATCTTAACTCTAACCCTTACCCTTACCCTCACCCTAACCTTAACCCTAACCCTAACCCTAACCTTAACCCTAACCTTAACTCTGACATTTATTCTTACCCTAACGTTAACCCTAAACCTAACCCTAACCCTAAACCTAACCCTTACCCTTACCCTAACCCTAAACCTAACCCTAACCCTTACTCTTACCCTAACGCTAACCCTAACCCTAACCGTAACTCTAACCCTAACTTTAACCCTAACCCTTACCCTTACCCTTACCATAACCGTAACCGTAAACCTAACCCTAACACTTACAGTAACCCTAACCCTAATCCTAACCCATAACCTTACCCTAACCCTAACCCTAAACCTAACCGTAACCCTAAACCTAACCCTAATCCTAACCCTAACCCTAACCCTAAGCATAACCCTAACCTTAACCCTAATAATTAAACCTACCCTAACCCTAAACCTAACCTTAACCCCAATCCTAAACCTAACCCTAACTCTAACCCTAAATCTTACCCTTACCCTATCCCTAATCTAAACCTAACCCTAACCCTAACCCTAACCATTACCCTAACCCTAACCCTAATCCTAACCCTAACTCGTACCCTTACCTAAACCTAACCCTAACCGTAAACTCAACCCTAACCCTGACACTAACCCTAACACTTACCCTTACCCTAAGCCTAAACCTAACCCTTACCCTAAACCTAACCCTAATCCTTACCCTAACCCAAACCCTAAGCCTAACCCCTAACCCTAACCCTAAACCTAACTCTAACCCTTACCATAACCCTAACTCTAACCTAACCCTTACCCTAACCCTAACCCTAACCCTTACCCTAACCCTAACCCAAACCCTAACCTTAACCCTAACCGAAAAACTAAACCTAACCCTTACCCTAACCCTAAACCTAAACCTAACCCAAAACCTAACCCTAACCCTAACCCTAACCTATAAACCTAACCCTAACCCTAACACTTAACCTTACCCTAATCCTAACCCTAACCGTAGCACTAACCCTAACCCTAACCCTAAACCTTACCCTAACCCTAACCCTAACCCTAACCCTTACCCTTACCCTAACCCTAACCCTAACCTTAACCCCAACCCTAAACCTAATCCTAACCCTAAGCCTTACCCTAACCCTTACCCTAACCCTAACCCTAACCCTAACCCTTACCCTAACCCTAAGCCTAACCCATTACCCTAACCCTAAACTTAACTCTAACCCTTACCATAACCCTAACCGTAACCCTAACCCTAACCCTTACCCTTACCCTAACCCTAAACCTAACCCTAAACCTAAACCTAAACCTTACCCTTACCCTAACCCTAACCCTAACCCTCAACTTAACCCTGACCCTTACCCTTACCCTAACCCTAACCCTAATCCTAACCCTAAACCTAACCCTAAGCTTAACCCTTAACCTTACACTAACCCTAACCCTAAACCTAACCCTAAACCTTACCCTTACCCTAACCCTATCCCTAACCTTATCCCTAACCCTAACCCTAAACCTAAGCTTAACCCTAACCCTTATCCTTTCCCTAACCCTAACCCTAACCCTTAACCTAACCCTAACCCTAAACCTAACCCTTACCATACCCTAACCCTAATAATCAAACCTACCCCAACCCTAAACCTAACCTTAACCACAACCCAAAACCTAACCATAATCCTAACCCCTACCCTAAAGGTAATCCTAACCCTAACCCTTACCCTAATCGTTACCCTAACCCTAACCCTAACACTTACCCTAACCCTAACCCTAACCCTAACCCTAACACTTACTCTTACCCTAACCCTAACCCCAACCCTAACCCTAACACTTTCCCTAACCATACCCTAACCCTTACCCTTACCCTAACCCTAAACCTAACCTCAACCTTAACCCTAATCCTAACCGTAACCCTAACCCTAACCCTTACCCTTACTCTAACACTAAGCCTAACCCTAAACCTAACCCTAACCCTAACCCTTACCCTAACCCTAACCCTAATCCTAACTCTAAACCTAAACCTAACCCTAACCCTAAACTCAACCTTAACCCTAAACCTAACCCTAACCCTAACCCTTACCCTTACCCTAACACTAAGCCTAACCCTAACCCTAACCCTAACCCAAACCCTTACCCTAACCCTAACTCTAATCCTAAACCTAAACCTAACCCTAACCCTAACCTTAACCCTAGCCCTAACCCTAACCCTAACCTAACCCTTACCCTTACCCTAACCCTAATCCTAACCTTAACCCCAACCCTAAACCTAATCCTAACCCTAACCCTTACCCTAAGCGTAAACCTAACCCTAATCTTAACCCTAACCCTAACCTTAATCTTAACTCTAACCCTTACCCTTACCCTCACCCTAACCTTAACACTAACCCTAACCCTAACCTTAACCCTAACCTTAACTCTGACATTTATTCTTACCCTAACCTTAACCCTAAACCTAACCCTAAGCCTCAACCTAACCCTTACCCTTACCCTAAACCTAAACCTAACCCTAACCCTTACTCTTACCCTAACGCTAACCCTTACCCTAACCCTAACTCTAACCCTAACTTTAACCCTAACCCTTACCCTTACCCTTACCCTAACCGTAACCCTAAACCTAATCCTAACACTTACAGTAACCCTAACCCTAACCCTAAACCATAACCTTACCCTAACCCTAACCCTAAACCTAACCGTAACCCTAAACCTAAACCTAATCCTAACCCTAACCCTAACCCTAAGCATAACCCTAACTCTAACCCTAATAATTAAACCTACCCTAACCCTAAACCTAACCTTAACCCCAATCCTAAACCTACCCTAACTCTAACCCTAAATCTTACCCTTACCCTATCCCTAATCTAAACCTAACCCTAACCCTAACCCTAACCATTACCCTAACCCTAACCCTAATCCTAACCCTAACTCGTACCCTTACCTAAACCTAACCCTAACCCTAAACTTAACCCTAACACTCACCCTAACCCTAACACTTGCCCTTACCTTAACCCTAACCCTAACCCTTACCCTAACTGTAACCCTAATCCTTACCCTAACCCAAACCCTAAGCCTAACCCCTAACCCTAACCCTAACCCTAACCCTTACCCTACCCTAACCCTAACCCTAACCCTAACCCTAACCCTAACCCTAACTCTAACACTAACCCTAACCCTAAACCTAACCCTAACCTTTACACTTACCCTAACCCTAACCCTAACCCTTACCCTTACCTTAACCCTAACCCTAACCCTAACCCTTACCCTTACCCTAAGGCTAACCCTAACCCTAACCCTAACCCTTACCCTAAACCTAACCCTAACCCTAACCCTAACCCTTACCCTTACCCTACCCCTAACACTAACATTAACCCTAACCTTAACCCTAACCCCTAAACCTAACCGTAACCCTAACCCTAAACCTAACCCTTAACCTTACCCTAACCCTAACCTTAATGCTAACCCTAACCCTAACCATAACCCTTACTCTAACCCTAACCCTAACCCTAATCCTTAACCTAACGCTAACCCTAATCCTAACCATAATCCTTACCCTTTCCCTAACCCTAACCCTAACCCTAACCATACCCTTACCCTAACCCTAAACCTAAATCTAACCCTAACCCTATCTAACCCTAACCCTTACCCTTACCCTAACCCGAACCATAAACCTAACCCTAACCCTAACCCTAACACCTAACCCTAACCCTAACCCTTACCCTTACCCTAACCCTAAACCTAACTCTAACCCTAACCCTAACCCTAACCCTTACCCTAATCCTAACCTAACCCTAACCCTTACCCTTACCCTAACCCTAAACCTAACCCTTATCCTAACACTTACCCTAAATCTAACCCTAACCCTAACCCTTACCCTAACCCTAACCCTAACCCTAACCCTTTCTCTTACCCTAACCCTAACCCTAAACCTAACCTGAACCCTAACCCTAACCCTAACCCTAACCCTAAACCTAAGCCTAACCCTAACCCTAACCCTAACCCTTACCCTTATCCTAAACCTAACCATAACCCTAAAACTTACCCTTACCCTAACCCCTATCAAAACCCTTACGCTAACCCTAACCCTTAGCCTAACACTAACCCTAACCCTAACCCTTACACTTACCCTTACCCTAACCCTAAACCTAATCTTAACCCTCATCCTAACCCTAACTCTTACCCTTACCATAACCCTAACCCTAAGCCTAACCCTTACACTTACCGTAACGCTAACCCTAACCCTAAACCTAAACCTAACCCTAACACATATCCTTACCCTAACCCTAACCCTAACCATAACCCTAAACCTAAACCTAACCATAACTCTAACCCTAAGGTTAACCCCAAACCTAAACCTAATCCTAACCCTAACCCTAACGCTTACCCTTACCCTAAACCTAACCCTAAACCTAACCCTAACACTAACCCAAACCCTTTCCTTAACCCTAACCCTAATCCTAACCCTAAACCTATCCAAACCCTAAACTTAACCCTAACCCTAATCCTAACCCTAACCTTACCCGTATCCTAACCCTAACCCTAACCTTATCCCCAACCCTAAACCTAACCCTTACCCTTACCCTAACCCTAACCCTAACACTTACCTTACCCTACCACTAACCCTAAACCTAAACCTAACCCTAACCCGAACCCTAACCCTAACCCTAATCTTAACACTAACCCTAATCCTAACCCTAACCCTCACCCTTACCTAACCCTAAACCTAACTCTAACACTAACCCTAAACCTAACCCTAAACCTTACCCTAAACCTAACCCTAACCCTAAACCTAACCTTAACCCTTACCCTAACCCTAACCCTAACCTTAACCCCAACCCTAAGCCTAACCCAACCCTAACCCTTACCGTAACACTAACCCTAACCCTAATCCTTATCCTAAACCTAAAACTAACCCTAACCTTTACCCTGACCCTAACCGTAACCTAAACCCCTAACCCTTACCCTAACCCTAACCCTAATACTAACCCTAACCCTTCCACTTACCCTAACCCTAACCCTAACTCTAACCCTAAACCTAAACCTAACCCTAACCCTTACCCTAACCCTATCCCTAACCCATACCATAAACCTAACCTCAACTTTAAACCTAACCCTAAACATAACCCTAACCCTTACCCTTACCCTTAACATAATCCTACACCTAACCCTAACCCTAAATCTAAACCTTACCCTTAACGTAACCCTAAACCTAAACCTAACCCTAACACTAACCCCTAAGCCTAACCCTAACCCTAACCCTAACTCTAATCTTATCCTAACTCTGACCCTAACCATAACACTTACCCTTACCCTAACCCCTATCCTAACCCTAACGCTAACCCTAAACCTTAGCCTAACACTAACCCTAACCCTAACCCTTACCCTTCCCCTTCCCCTAACCCTAAACCTAACCTTAACCCTCACCCTAACCCTAACTCTTACCCTTACCTTAACCCTAACCCTAAGCCTAACCCTTACACTTACCCTAACGCTAACCCTAACCCTAGCCCTAACCCTAACACATATCCTTACATTAACCCTAACCCTAACCGTAACTCTAAACCTAACCCTAACACTAACCCTAAACTTATCCCCAACCCTAACCCTAATCCTAACCCTAAATATAACCCTTACCCTTAACCTAACCCTAACCCTAACCCTAATCCCTAACCCTAACCCTTACCCTTACACTACACCTAACCCTAAACCTAACCCTAACCCTGACCCTAACCCTAACCCTTACCCTAACCCTAACATTAATCCTAACCCTAAACCTAACCCTAACCCTAAACTTAACCATAACCCTAACCCTAACCCTAACCATTACCCTTACCCTAACTGGAACCCTAACCTTAACCCGAACCCTAAATCTAACCCTAACCCTATCCCTAAACCTTGCCCTAACCCTAACCCTAACCCTAACCCTTACCCTAACCCTAACCTAACCCTAAACCCAACCAGTACCCTAACCCTAACCCTAACCCTAACCCTTATCGTAACCCTAATCCTAATCCTAACCCTAACCCTTACCCTTACCCTAACCCTAACCCCAATCCTAACCCTAACCCTAACGCTACCCTTAACCCTAACGCTAACCCTAACCCTAACCCTAAACCTAACCCTAACCCTGGCCCTTACCCTAACCCTACACTAACCCTAATCCTCACCCTAACCCTTACCCTAACCCTAACACTTACCCTTTCCCTAACCCTAACCTTAACATTAAACCTTACCCTTACCCTAACCCTAACACTAACACTAACCCTAACTCTTACCCTAACCCTAACCCTAACCCTTACCCTTACCCTAACCCAAACCCTAACCTTAACCCTAACCCTAACCCCTAACAATAAGTGTAACCCTAAACCTAACACTAACGCTTACCCTTAACCTAACCCTAACCCTAACCCCTAACCCTAACCCTAACCCTAACCTTTACACTTACCCTAACCCTAACCCTAACTGTAACGCTAAACCTAATCCTAACTCTTAACCTTACCCTTACCCTAAACCTAACCCTAACATTTACCCTAAACCTAACCCTAACCCTAACCCTTACCCTTACCTTAACCCTAAACCTAACCCTAACCCTTACCCTTACCCTAAGGCTAACCCTAACCCTAACCCTAAACCTTACCCTAAACCTAACCCTAACCCTAACCCTAACCCTAACCCTTACCCTTACCCTACCCCTAACGCTAACATTAACCCTAACCTTAACCCTAACCCCTAAACCTAACCGTAACCCTAACCCTAAACCTAACCCTTAACCTTGCCCTAACCCTAACATTAATGCTAACCCTAACCCTAACCATAACCCTTTCTCTAACCCTAACCCTAACCCTAATCCTTAACCTAACGCTAACCCTAATCCTAACCATAATCCTTACCCTTTCCCTAACCCTAACCCTAACCCTAACCATACCCTTACCCTAACCCTAAACCTAAATGTAACCCTAACCCTATCTAACCCTAACCCTTACCCTTACCCTAACCCGAACCATAAACCTAACCCTAACCCTAACCCTAACACCTAACCCTAACCCTAACCCTTACCCTTACCCTAACCCTAACCCTAACCCTTATCCTAACACTTACCCTAAATCTAACCCTAACCCTAACCCTTACCCTAACCCTAACCCTAACCCTAACCCTTTCTATTACCCTAACCCTAACCCTAAACCTAACCTGAACCCTAACCCTAACCCTAACCCTAACCCTAAACCTAAGCCTAACCCTAACCCTAACCCTAACCCTTACCCTTATCCTAAACCTAACCATAACCCTAAAACTTACCCTTACCCTAACCCCTATCAAAACCCTTACGCTAACCCTAACCCTTAGCCTAACACTAACCCTAACCCTAACCCTTACACTTACCCTTACCCTAACCCTAAACCTAATCTTAACCCTCATCCTAACCCTAACTCTTACCCTTACCATAACCCTAACCCTAAGCCTAACCCTTACACTTACCGTAACGCTAACCCTAACCCTAAACCTAAACCTAACCCTAACACATATCCTTACCCTAACCCTAACCCTAACCATAACCCTAAACCTAAACCTAACCATAACTCTAACCCTAAGGTTAACCCCAAACCTAAACCTAATCCTAACCCTAACCCTAACGCTTACCCTTACCCTAAACCTAACCCTAAACCTAACCCTAACACTAACCCAAACCCTTTCCTTAACCCTAACCCTAATCCTAACCCTAAACCTATCCAAACCCTAAACTTAACCCTAACCCTAATCCTAACCCTAACCTTACCCGTATCCTAACCCTAACCCTAACCTTATCCCCAACCCTAAACCTAACCCTTACCCTTACCCTAACCCTAACCCTAACACTTACCTTACCCTACCACTAACCCTAAACCTAAACCTAACCCT
>JANJXV010000053.1:4890000-4932500 GCA_024803745.1 Megascapheus bottae | reverse complement strand
CCTAACACTAACCCTTACCCTAACCCTAACATTAACCCCAACACTAAACCTAACCCTAACCTTAAACCTAACCCATAATCTTACCCTAAACCTAACTCTAAACCTAACCCTAAACTTAACCCTAACCCTAACCCTTACCCTAACACTAACCCTAATCCTAAACCTAACACTGGCCCCTCCCCAAACCCTAACTCTAACCATAAACCAAAACCTAACCCTAACCTTAATGCTAACCCTTACCCTAACCATAACCCTTACCCTATCCCTAACCCTAACACTAATCCTTACTCTAACCATAACCCTAACACTAATCCTTACCCTTTCCCTAACTCTAACCCTTACCATAACCCTAACTCTAACCTAACCCTTACCCTAACCCTAACCCTAACCCTTACCCTAACCCTAACCCAAACCTAACCTTAACCCTAACCGAAAAACTAAACCTAACCCTTACCCTAACCCTAAACCTAAACCTAAACCTAACCCAAAACCTAACCCTAACCCTAACCCTAACCTCTAAACCTAACCCTAACCCTAACACTTAACCTTACCCTAATCCTAACCCTAACCATAGCACTAACCCTAACCCTAACCCTAAACCTTACCCTAACCCTAACCCTAACCCTAACCCTTACCCTTACCCTAACCCTAACCCTAACCTTAACCCCAACCCTAAACCTAATCCTAACCCTAAGCCTTACCCTAACCCTTACCCTAACCCTAACCCTAACCCTTACCCTAACCCTAAGCCTAACCCATTACCCTAACCCTAAACTTAACTCTAACCCTTACCATAACCCTAACCGTAACCCTACCCCTAACCCTTACCCTTACCCTAACCCTAAACCTAACCCTAAACCTAAACCTTACCCTTACCCTAACCCTAACCCTAACCCTCAACTTAACCCTGACCCTTACCCTTACCCTAACCCTAACCCTAACCCTTACCCTAACCGTAACCCTAACCTTAACCCTTATCATTACACTAACCCTAACCCTAACCCTAACCCTAACACTTGCCCTAACTCTACCCTAACCCTAACCCTTACCCTTACCCTAACCCTAACCCTAACCTCAACCTTAACCCTAATCTTAACCGTAACCCTAACCCTAACCCTTACCCTTACTCTAACACTAAGCCCAACCCTAAACCTAACCCTAACCCTTACCCTAACCCTAACCCTAATACTAACCCTAAACCTAAACCAAATCTTAACACTAAACTCAACCTTAACCCTAACCCTTACCCTAACCCTAACCCTAACAATAACCCTTACCCTAACACTAAGCCTAACCCTAACCCTTACCCTAACCCTAACTCTAATCCTAACCCTAAACCTAACCCTAACCCTAACCCTAACCTTAACCCTAGCCCTAACCCTAACCCTAACCTAACCCTTACCCTTACCCTAACCCTAATCCTAATCTTAACCCCAACCCTAAACCTAACCCTAACCCTAACCCTTACCCTAACCGTAAACCTAACCCTAATCTTAACCCTAACCCTAACCCTAATCTTAACCCTAACCCTTACCCTTACCCTCACCCTAACCTTAACCCTAACCCTAACCCTAACCGTAACACTAACCTTAACTCTGACATTTATTCTTACCCTAACCTTAACCCTAAACCTAACCCTAACCCCAAACCTTACCCTAACCCTAACCCTAACCCTAACCCTAAGCATAACCCTAACCCTAACCCTAACCCTTACCCTTACCCTAACCCTAATCCTAACCCTTACCCTAGCCCTAACCTTAACCCTTACCCTAACGCTAACCCTAAGCCTAACCGCTAACCCTAAACCTAAACCTAACTCTAACCCTTACCATAACCCTAACCATAATCTAACCCTTACCCTAACCCTAACCCGAACCCTTACCCTAACCCTAACCCTAACCCTAACCCTAAACCTAACCCTTACCCTAACCCTAACCCTAACCCTAACCCTAACCCTAAACCTAACCCTTACCCTAACCCTAACCCTAACCCTTACGCTAACCCTAACCCTAACCCTAACTCTAACCTTAACCCTAACCCTAACACTAACCCTAACCCTTACCCTAACCATAACCCTAAACATAACCCTCAATCTAACCCTAACCATAACCCTAAACTCTAACCCTAACCCTAAACGTAACCCTAATCCTACCCTTATCCTAAACCTAACTCTAACACTAACATTTACCCTTACCCTAAACCCTACCCTAACCCTAACCTTAACACTAACCCTTACCCTAACCCTAACGCTAACCCTAACCCTTACCTTACTCTAACCCTAAACCTAACTCTAACCCAAACCCTAACCCTAACCTTAAACCTTACCCTAACCCTTACTCTAACCCTAACCCTAACCTCAACCTTAACCCCAACCCTAACCATAACCCTAACTCTTATCCTAAGTCTAACCCTAACATTAACCCTAACCCTAACCCTTACCCTAACCCTAACCCTAACCCTAAACTTAACCCATACCCTAAATCTAACTCTAACCCTAACCCTTACTCTAACACTTACCCTAAACCAAACCCTAACCCTAACACTTACATTTACCCGAACCTTAACCCTAACCCTAACCCTTACCCTAAACCTAACCCTAACCCTTACCCTAACCCTAACCCTAACCCTAACCCTAACCCTTACCCTTAACCTAACCCTAACCCTAACCCTAAACCTAACCCTTACCCTTACCCTAACCCTAACCCTAACCCTAATCCTAACCCGAAACCTTACCCTAACCCTCACCCTAACACTAACCCTAAACTTAACCCTAACCCTCAACTTAAACCTAACCCTTACCCTTACCCTAACCCTAACCCTATCCCTAATCCTAACCCTAAACCTAACCCTAACCTTAACCTTAACCCTTAACCTTCCACTAAACCTAACCCTAAACCTAACCCTAACCCTTACCCTTACCCTAAACCTAACCCTAACCTTATCCCTAACCCTAACCCTAAACCTAGCCTTAACCCTAACCCTTATCCCTTCCCTAACCCTAACCCTAACCCTAAACCTAACCCTTAACCTTACCCTAACCCTAACACTAAACCTAACCCTAATCCTAACCCTAACCCTCACCCTTAGCATAACCCTAACCATAACCATAACCCTAATACTTAAACCTACCCTAACCCTAAACCTAACCTTAACCCCAATCCTAAACCTAATCCTAACCCGAACCCTAAATCTTACCCTTACCCTATCCCTAATCTAAACTTAACCCTAACCCTAACCCTCACTCTTAACCTAAACCTAACCCTAACCCTTACCCTAACACTAACCCTAACCTTAACCCCTAACCCTAACACTTAACATAACCCTAACCCTAACCCTAACCCTAAACCTAACCCTAACCCTTACCCTTACCCTAACCCTAAACCTAACTCTAACCCTATTCCTAACCCTTACCCTTACCCTAACCCTAACCCTAACCCTTATCCTAACACTTACCCTAAATCTAACACTAACCCTAACCCTTACCCTTACCCTAACCCTAACCCTAACCCTTACTCTTACCCTAACCCTAACCCTAAACCTAACCTGAACCCTAACCCTAACCCTAACCCTAAGCCTAACCCTAACCCTAACCCTAACCCTTACCCTTATCCTAAACCTAACCCTAACCCTAACACTTACCCTTAAACTAACCCCTATCCAAACCCTTACGCTAACCCTAAACCTTAGCCTAACACTAACCCTAACCCTAACCCTTACCCTTACCCTTACCCTAACCCTAAACCTAACCTTAACCCTCACCCTAACCCTAACTGTTACCCTTACCTTAACCCTAACCCTAAGCCTAACCCTTACACTTACCGTAACGCTAACCCTAACCCTAAACCTAACCCTAACCCTAACCCTAACACATATCCTTACCCTAACCCTAACCCTAACCCTAACCCTAATCCTAAACCTAACCATAACTGTAACCCTAACGTTAACCCCAAACCTAAACCCAATCCTAACCCTAACCCTAACGCTTACCCTTACCCTAAACCTAACCTTAACCGAACCTTAACACTAACCCTAACCCTTTCCTTAACCCTAACCCTAATACTAACCCTAAACCTATCCCAACCCTAAACTTAACCCTAATCCTAATCCTAACCCTAACCTTACCCTTACCCTAACCCTAACCCTAACCTTAACTCCAACCCTAAACCTTACCCTTACCCTTACCCTAACCCTAACCCTAACACTTACCTTACCCTACACCTAATCCTAAACCTAAACCTAACCCTAACCCAAACCCTAACCCTAACCCTAATCTTAACCCTAACCCTAATCCTAACCATAACCCTCACCCTTACCTAACCCTAAACCTAACCCTAAACCTTACCCTAAACCTAACCCTAACCCTAACCCTAACCCTTACCCTAACCCTAACCCTAATCTTAACCCTAACCCTTAACCTTACCCTCACCCTAACCTTAACCCTAACCCTAAACCTAACCGTAACCCTAACCTTAACTCTGACATTTATCCTTATCCTAACCCTATCCCTAACTTTAACCCTAACCCTTGCCCTTACCCTAACCCTAACCCTAACCCTAACACATAACCTTAACCTAACCCTAACCCTAACCCTAAGTATAACCCTAAACCTAACCCTAACCCTAATAATCAAACCTACCCTAACCCTAAACCTAACCTTAACCACAACCCAAAACCTAACCCTAACCCTAACCCCTACCCTAAAGCTAATCCTAACCCTAACCCTTACCCTAACCGTTACCCTAACCGTAACCCTAACACTTACCCTAACCCTAACCCTAACCCTAACACTTACCCTTAACCTAACCCTAACCCTAACCCTAACCCTAACACTTTCCCTAACCCTACCCTAACCCTAACCCTAACCCTAACCCTTACCCTTACCCTAACACTAAGCCTAACCCTAACCCTACCCTTACCCTAACCCTAACTCTAATCCTAAACCTAACCTAACCCTAACCCTAACCCTAACCCTAACCTAACGCTTACCCTTACCCTAACCCTAATCCTAACCTTAACCCCAACCCTAAACCTAATCGTAACCCTAACCCTTACCCTAACCGTAAACCTAACCCTAATCTTAACCCTAACCCTAAACTTAATCTTAACTCTAACCCTTACCCTTACCCTCACCGTAACCTTAACCCTAACCCTAACCCTAACCTTAACCCTAACCTTAACTCTGACATTTATTCTTACCCTAACGTTAACCCTAAACCTAACCCTAACCCTAAACCTAACCCTTACCCTTACCCTAACCCTAAACCTAACCCTAACCCTTACTCTTACCCTAACGCTAACCCTAACCCTAACCGAAACTCTAACCCTAACTTTAACCCTAACCCTTACCCTTACCCTTACCCTAACCGTAACCCTAAACCTAACCCTAACACTTACAGTAACCCTAACCCTAATCCTAACCCATAACCTTACCCTAACCCTAACCCTAAACCTAACCGTAACCCTAAACCTAACCCTAATCCTAACCCTAACCCTAACCCTAAGCGTAACCCTAACCTTAACCCTAATAATTAAACCTACCCTAACCCTAAACCTAACCTTAACCCCAATCCTAAACCTAACCCTAACTCTAACCCTAAATCTTACCCTTACCCTATCCCTAATCTAAACCTAACCCTAACCCTAACCCTAACCATTACCCTAACCCTAACCCTAATCCTAACCCTAACTCGTACCCTTACCTAAACCTAACCCTAACCGTAAACTCAACCCTAACCCTGACACTAACCCTAACACTTACCCTTACCCTAAGCCTAAACCTAACCCTTACCCTAAACCTAACCCTAATCCTTACCCTAACCCAAACCCTAAGCCTAACCCCTAACCCTAACCCTAAACCTAACTCTAACCCTTACCATAACCCTAACTCTAACCTAACCCTTACCCTAACCCTAACCCTAAACCTTACCCTAACCCTAACCCAAACCCTAACCTTAATCCTAACCGAAAAACTAAACCTAACCCTTACCCTAACCCTAAACCTAAACCTAACCCAAAACCTAACCCTAACCCTAACCCTAACCTCTAAACCTAACCCTAACCCTAACACTTAACCTTACCCTAATCCTAACCCTAACCGTAGCACTAACCCTAACCCTAACCCTAAACCTTACCCTAACCCTAACCCTAACCCTAACCCTTACCCTTACCCTAACCCTAACCCTAACCTTAACCCCAACCCTAAACCTAATCCTAACCCTAAGCCTTACCCTAACCCTTACCCTAACCCTAACCCTAACCCTTACCCTAACCCTAAGCCTAACCCATTACCCTAACCCTAAACTTAGCTCTAACCCTTACCATAACCCTAACCGTAACCCTAACCCTAACCCTTACCCTTACCCTAACCCTAAACCTAACCCTAAACCTAAACCTTACCCTTACCCTAACCCTAACCCTAACCCTCAACTTAACCCTGACCCTTACCCTTACCCTAACCCTAACCCTAATCCTAACCCTAAACCTAACCCTAAGCTTAACCCTTAACCTTACACTAACCCTAACCCTAAACCTAACCCTAAACCTTACCCTTACCTTAACCCTATCCCTAACCTTATCCCTAACCCTAACCCTAAACCTAAGCTTAACCCTAACTCTTATCCTTTCCCTAACCCTAACCCTAACCCTTAACCTAACCCTAACCCTAAACCTAACCCTTACCATACCCTAACCCTAACACCAAACCTAACAATAACCCTAACCCTAATCCTAACCCTAATCCTAATCCTTACCCTTACTCTTACCCTAACCCTAACCCTAAACTTAACAGTATCCCTAACCCTAACCCTTACCCTTACCCTAACCCTAACCCTAACATCAACCTTAACCCTCAACTTAACCCTAACCCTAACCCGTACCCTTACTCTAACACTAAGCCCAACCCTAAACCTAACCATAACCCTAACACTTACCCTAACCCTAACCCTAATCTTAACCCTAACCTAAACCTAATCCTAACCCTAACCTAAAACTTAACCCTAACCATAATCATAACCCTTACCCTTACCCTAACACTAAGCCTATCCCTAACCCTAACCCTAACCCTTACCCTAACCCTAATCTAATCCTAACCATAATTCTTACCCTAACCATAATCATAACCCTAGCCCTAACCCTAACTCTAACCTAATACTTACCCTTACCCTAACCCTAATCCTAACCTTCACCACAAACCTAAACTTAAGCGTAACCCTAACCCTTACCCTAACCGTAACCCTAACCCTAAACCTTACCCCAACCCTAACCCTAACCCTAACACTTGCCCTAACTCTACCCTAACCCTAACCCTTACCCTTACCCTAACCCTAACCCTAACCTCAACCTTAACCCTAATCTTAACCGTAACCCTAACCCTAACCCTTACCCTTACTCTAACACTAAGCCCAACCCTAAACCTAACCCTAACCCTTACCCTAACCCTAACCCTAATACTAACCCTAAACCTAAACCAAACGTTAACACTAAACTCAACCTTAACCCTAACCCTTACCCTAACCCTAACCCTAACAATAACCCTTACCCTAACACTAAGCCTAACCCTAACCCTTACCCTAACCCTAACTCTAATCCTAACCCTAAACCTAACCCTAACCCTAACCTTAACCCTAGCCCTAACCCTAACCCTAACCTAACCCTTACCCTTACCCTAACCCTAATCCTAATCTTAACCCCAACCCTAAACCTAACCCTAACCCTAACCCTTACCCTAACCGTAAACCTAACCCTAATCTTAACCCTAACCCTAACCCTAATCTTAACCCTAACCCTTACCCTTACCCTCACCCTAACCTTAACCCTAACCCTAACCCTAACCGTAACACTAACCTTAACTCTGACATTTATTCTTACCCTAACCTTAACCCTAAACCTAACCCTAACCCCAAACCTCACCCTAACCCTAACCCTAACCCTAACCCTAACCCTAAGCATAACCCTAACCCTAACCCTAACCCTTACCCTTACCCTAACCCTAATCCTAACCCTTAACCTAACCCTAACCTTAACCCTTACCCTAACACTAACCCTAAGCCTAACCGCTAACCCTAAACCTAAACCTAACTCTAACCCTTACCATAACCCTAACCGTAACCTAACCCTTACCCTAACCCTAACCCGAACCCTTACCCTAACCCTAACCCTAACCCTAACCCTAAACCTAACCCTTACCCTAACCCTAACCCTAAACGTAACCCTCACCCTAAACCTAACCCTAAACCTAACCTCTAACCCTAACCCTAACACTTACCCTTAATCTAACCCTAACCCTAACCGTAGCCCTAACCCTAACCCTAACCCTAACCCTTACCCTAAACCTAACCGTAAACCTAACCCTTACCCTTACCCTAACCCTAACCCTAACCTTAACCCCAACCGTAAACCTAATCCTAACCCTAAGCCTTACCCTAACCCTTAGCCTAACCCTAACCCTAACCCTTACCCTAACCCTAAGCCTAACCCCTAACCCCAACCCTAAACTTAACTCTAACCCTTACCATAACCCTAACCCTAACCGAACCCTTACCCTAACCCTAACCCTAACCCTTACGCTAACCCTAACCCTAACCCTAACTCTAACCTTAACCCTAACCCTAACACTAACCCTAACCCTTACCCTAACCATAACCCTAAACATAACCCTCAATCTAACCCTAACCATAACCCTAAACTCTAACCCTAACCCTAAACGTAACCCTAATCCTACCCTTATCCTAAACCTAACTCTAACACTAACATTTACCCTTACCCTAAACCCTACCCTAACCCTAACCTTAACACTAACCCTTACCCTAACCCTAACGCTAACCCTAACCCTTACCTTACTCTAACCCTAAACCTAACTCTAACCCAAACCCTAACCCTAACCTTAAACCTTACCTTAACCCTTACTCTAACCCTAACCCTAACCTCAACCTTAACCCCAACCCTAACCATAACCCTAACTCTTACCCTAAGTCTAACCCTAACATTAACCCTAACCCTAACCCTTACCCTAACCCTAACCCTAACCCTTACCCTTACCCTTACCCTCACCCTAACCTTAAACTTAACCCATACCCTAAATCTAACTCTAACCCTAAACCTTACTCTAACACTTACCCTAAACCAAACCCTAACCCTAACACTTACATTTACCCGAACCCTAACCCTAACCCTAACCCTTACCCTAAACCTAACCCTAACCCTTACCCTAACCCTAACCCTAACCCTTAACCTAACCCTAACACTAACCCTAACCCTTACCCTTACCCTAACCCTAACCCAAACCCTAAACCTAACCCTTACCCTTACCCTAACCCTAACCCTAACCCTAACCCTAACCCTTACCCTTACCCTAAACCTAACCCTAACCCTAAACCTAACCCTTACCCTTACCCTAACCCTAAGCCTAACCCTAATCCTAACCCGAAACCTTACCCTAACCCTCACCCTAACACTAACCCTAAACTTAACCCTAACCCTCAAATTAAACCTAACCCTTACCCTTACCCTTACCCTAACCCTATCCCTAATCCTAACCCTAAACCTAACCCTAACCTTAACCTTAACCCTTAACCTTCCACTAAACCTAACCATAAACCTAACCCTAACCCTTACCCTTACCCTAAACCTAACCCTAACCTTATCCCTAACCCTAACCCTAAACCTAGCCTTAACCCTAACCCTTATCCCTTCCCTAACCCTAACCCTAACCCTAAACCTAACCCTTAACCTTACCCTAACCCTAACACTAAACCTAACCCTAATCCTAACCCTAACCCTCACCCTTAGCATAACCCTAACCATAACCATAACCCTAATACTTAAACCTACCCTAACCCTAAACCTAACCTTAACCCCAATCTTAAAACTAATCCTAACCCGAACCCTAAATCTTACCCTTACCCTATCCCTAATCTAAACCTAACACTAACCCTAACCCTAACCATTACCCTAACCCTAAACCTAATCCTAACCCTAACTGGTACCCTTACCTAAACCTAACCCTAACACTAAACCTAACCCTAAAACTTACCCTAACCCTAACCCTTACCCTTACCCTAACCCTAATCCTAACCCTTACCCTAACCCTAAACCTAACCCTAACCCTAACACTTGCCCTAACCCTACCCTAACCCTAACCCTTACCCTTACCCTAACCCTAACCCTAACCTCAACCTTAACCCTAAAATTAACCGTAAACCTATCCCTAACCCTTACCCTTACTCTAACACTAAGCAAACCCTAAACCTAACCCTAACCCCTACCCTAACCCTAAACCTAATACTAACCCTAAACCTAAACCTAAATCTAACACTAAACTCAACCTTAACCCTAATCCTAACCCTAACCCTAACCCTAACAATAACCCTTACCCTAACACTAAGCCTAACCCTAACCCTTACCCTAACCCTAACTCTAATCCTAACCCTAAACCTAACCCTAACCCTAACCTTAACCCTAGGCCTAACCCTAAACCTAAACCTAACCCTAACCCTAACCTCAAACTTAACCCTAACCCTAACCCTAACCCTTACCCTTACCCTAACACTAAGCCTAACCCTAACCCTAAGCCTAACCATAACCCTTACCCTAACCCTAACTCTAATCCTAACGATAAACCTAACCATAACCCTAACCATATCCCAGACCTAACCCTAACCCTAACCTAACCCTTACCCTTACCCTAACCCTAATCCTAACCTTAACCCAAACCCTAAACCTAACCATAACCCTAACCCTTACCCTAACCGTAAACCTAACCCTAACCCTTACCCTAACCCTAACCCTAATCTTAAACCTAACCCTTACCCTTACCCTCATCCTAACCTTAACCCTAACCCTAACCCTAACTGTAACCCTAACCTTAACTCTGACATTTATCCTTACCCTAACCCTAACCCCAAACCTAACCCTAACACTAAACCTAACCCTTACCCTAACCCTAACCCTAACACATAACCTTACCCTAACCCTAACCCTAAACCTAACTGTAACCTTAACCCTTACCCTAACCCTAACTCTAATCCTAACCATAAACCTAACCCTAACCCTAACCATAACACTAGCCCTAACCCTGACCCTAACCTAACCCTTACCCTTACCCTAACCCTAATCCTAACCTTAACCCCAACCCTAATCTTAACCGGAACCCTAAATCTTACCCTAACCGTAACCCTAAACCTAACCCTTACCCTAACCCTAACCCTAATCTTAACCCTAACCCTTACCCTTACCCTCACCCTAACCTTAACCCTAACCCTAACCCTAACCATAACCCTAAACTTAACTCTGACATTTATCCTTACCCTAACCCTAACCCTAACCCTAACCCTAACCCTAAAACTAACCCTTACCCTAACCCTAACCCTAAACCTAACCCTAACCCTTACCCTAACTCTAACCCTAATCTTAACCCTAACCCTTAACCTTACCCTCACCCTAACCTTAACCCTAACCCTAAACCTAACCGTAACCCTAACCTTAACTCTGACATTTATCCTTATCCTAACCCTATCCCTAACTTTAACCCTAACCCTTGCCCTTACCCTAACCCTAACCCTAACCCTAACACATAACCTTAACATAACTCTAACCCTAAACCTAACCGTAACCCTAAACCTAACCTAATTCTAACCCTAACCCTAACCCTAAGTATAACCCTAAACCTAACCGTAACCCTAATAATCAAACCTACCCTAACCCTAAACCTAACCTTAACCACAACCCAAAACCTAACCCTAACCCTAACCCCTACCCTAAAGCGAATCCTAACCCTAACCCTTACCCTAACCGTTACCCTAACCGTAACCCTAACACTTACCCTAACCCTAACCCTAACCCTAACACTTACCCTTAACCTAACCCTAACCCTAACCCTAACCCTAACACTTTCCCTAACCCTACCCTAACCCTAACCCTAACCCTAACCCTTACCCTTACCCTAACACTAAGCCTAACCCTAACCCTACCCTTACCCTAACCCTAACTCTAATCCTAAACCTAACCTAACCCTAACCCTAACCCTAACCCTAACCCTAACCTAACGCTTACCCTTACCCTAACCCTAATCCTAACCTTAACCCCAACCCTAAACCTAATCCTAACCCTAACCCTTACCCTAACCGTAAACCTAACCCTAATCTTAACCCTAACCCTAAACTTAATCTTAACTCTAACCCTTACCCTTACCCTCACCCTAACCTTAACCCTAACCCTAACCCTAACCTTAACCCTAACCTTAACTCTGACATTTATTCTTACCCTAACGTTAACCCTAAACCTAACCCTAACCCTAAACCTAACCCTTACCCTTACCCTAACCCTAAACCTAACCCTAACCCTTACTCTTACCCTAACGCTAACCCTAACCCTAACCGGAACTCTAACCCTAACTTTAACCCTAACCCTTACCCTTACCCTTACCATAACCGTAACCCTAAACCTAACCCTAACACTTACAGTAACCCTAACCCTAATCCTAACCCATAACCTTACCCTAACCCTAACCCTAAACCTAACCGTAACCCTAAACCTAACCCTAATCCTAACCCTAACCCTAACCCTAAGCATAACCCTAACCTTAACTCTAATAATTAAACCTACCCTAACCCTAAACCTAACCTTAACCCCAATCCTAAACCTAACCCTAACTCTAACCCTAAATCTTACCCTTACCCTATCCCTAATCTAAACCTAACCCTAACCCTAACCCTAACCATTACCCTAACCCTAACCCTAATCCTAACCCTAACTCGTACCCTTACCTAAACCTAACCCTAACCGTAAACTCAACCCTAACCCTGACACTAACCCTAACACTTACCCTTACCCTAAGCCTAAACCTAACCCTTACCCTAAACCTAACCCTAATCCTTACCCTAACCCAAACCCTAAGCCTAACCCCTAACCCTAACCCTAAACCTAACTCTAACCCTTACCATAACCCTAACTCTAACCTAACCCTTACCCTAACCCTAACCCTAACCCTTACCCTAACCCTAACCCAAACCCTAACCTTAACCCTAACCGAAAAACTAAACCTAACCCTTACCCTAACCCTAAACCTAAACCTAACCCAAAACCTAACCCTAACCCTAACCCTAACCTCTAAACCTAACCCTAACCCTAACACTTAACCTTACCCTAATCCTAACCCTAACCGTAGCACTAACCCTAACCCTAACCCTAAACCTTACCCTAACCCTAACCCTAACCCTAACCCTTACCCTTACCCTAACCCTAACCCTAACCTTAACCCCAACCCTAAACCTAATCCTAACCCTAAGCCTTACCCTAACCCTTACCCTAACCCTAACCCTAACCCTAACCCTTACCCTAACCCTAAGCCTAACCCATTACCCTAACCCTAAACTTAACTCTAAACCTTACCATAACCCTAACCGTAACCCTAACCCTAACCCTTACCCTTACCCTAACCCTAAACCTAACCCTAAACCTAAACCTAAACCTTACCCTTACCCTAACCCTAACCCTAACCCTCAACTTAACCCTGACCCTTACCCTTACCCTAACCCTAACCCTAATCCTAACCCTAAACCTAACCCTAAGCTTAACCCTTAACCTTACACTAACCCTAACCCTAAACCTAACCCTAAACCTTACCCTTACCCTAACCCTATCCCTAACCTTATCCCTAACCCTAACCCTAAACCTAAGCTTAACCCTAACCCTTATCCTTTCCCTAACCCTAACCCTAACCCTTAACCTAACCCTAACCCTAAACCTAACCCTTACCATACCCTAACCCTAACACTAAACCTAACAATAACCCTAACCCTAATCCTAACCCTAATCCTAATCCTTACCCTTACTCTTACCCTAACCCTAACCCTAAACTTAACAGTATCCCTAACCCTAACCCTTACCCTTACCCTAACCCTAACATCAACCTTAACCCTCAACTTAACCCTAACCCTAACCCGTACCCTTACTCTAACACTAAGCCCAACCCTAAACCTAACCCTAACCCTAACACTTACCCTAACCCTAACCCTAATCTTAACCCTAACCTAAACCTAATCCTAACCCTAACCTAAAACTTAACCCTAACCATAACCATAACCCTTACCCTTACCCTAACACTAAGCCTATCCCTAACCCTAACCCTAACCCTTACCCTAACCCTAATCTAATCCTAACCATAATTCTTACCCTAACCATAATCATAACCCTAGCCCTAACCCTAACTCTAACCTAACCCTTACCCTTACCCTAACCCTAAACCTAACCTTCACCACAACCCTAAACTTAAGCGTAACCCTAACCCTTACCCTAACCGTAACCCTAACCCAAACCCTTACCCCAACCCTAACCCTAACCCTAACCCTAATCTTAACCCTAACCCTTACCCTTACCCTCTCCCTAACCTTAACCCTAACCCTAACCGTAACCCTAACCTTATCTCTGATATTTATCCTTACCCTAACACTTACCCTAACCCTAACCCTAACCCTAACCCTAACACTTACCCTAACCCTAACCCTTACCCTAACCCTAACTCTAATCCTAACCATAAACCTAACCCTAACCCTAACCATAACCCTAGCCCTAACCCTAACCCTAACCAAACTCTTACCCTTACCCTAACCATAATCCTAACCTTAACCCCAACCCTAATCTTAACCGTAACCCTAACCCTTACCCTAACCGTAACCCTAAACCTAACCCTTACCCTAACCCTAAACCTCAACTTAACCCTAACCCTTACCCTTACCCTCACCCTCACCTTAACCCTAACCCTAACCCTAACCATAACCCTAACCTTAACTCTGACATTTATCCTTACCCTAACCCTAACCCTAACCCTAACCCTAAAACTAACCCTTACCCTAAACCTAACCCTAACCCTAAAACTAACCCTTACCCTAACCCTAACACTAAACCTTACCCTAACCCTTACCCTTACCCTCACCATAACATTAACCCTCACCCTAACCCTAACCGTAACCCTAACCTTAACTCTGACATTTATCCTTATCCTAACCCTATCCCTAACTTTAACCCTAACCCTTGCCCTTACCCTAACCCTAACCCTAACCCTAACCCTAAGCCTAACCATAACCCTTACCCTAACCCTAACTCTAATCCTAACGATAAACCTAACCATAACCCTAACCATATCCCAGACCTAACCCTAACCCTAACCTAACCCTTACCCTTACCCTAACCCTAATCCTAACCTTAACCCAAACCCTAAACCTAACCATAACCCTAACCCTTACCCTAACCGTAAACCTAACCCTAACCCTTACCCTAACCCTAACCCTAATCTTAAACCTAACCCTTACCCTTACCCTCATCCTAACCTTAACCCTAACCCTAACCCTAACTGTAACCCTAACCTTAACTCTGACATTTATCCTTACCCTAACCCTAACCCCAAACCTAACCCTAACACTAAACCTAACCCTTACCCTAACCCTAACCCTAACACATAACCTTACCCTAACCCTAACCCTAAACCTAACTGTAACCTTAACCCTTACCCTAACCCTAACTCTAATCCTAACCATAAACCTAACCCTAACCCTAACCATAACACTAGCCCTAACCCTGACCCTAACCTAACCCTTACCCTTACCCTAACCCTAATCCTAACCTTAACCCCAACCCTAATCTTAACCGGAACCCTAAACCTTACCCTAACCGTAACCCTAAACCTAACCCTTACCCTAACCCTAACCCTAATCTTAACCCTAACCCTTACCCTTACCCTCACCCTAACCTTAACCCTAACCCTAACCCTAACCATAACCCTAAACTTAACTCTGACATTTATCCTTACCCTAACCCTAACCCTAACCCTAACCCTAACCCTAAAACTAACCCTTACCCTAACCCTAACCCTAAACCTAACCCTAACCCTTACCCTAACTCTAACCCTAATCTTAACCCTAACCCTTAACCTTACCCTCACCCTAACCTTAACCCTAACCCTAAACCTAACCGTAACCCTAACCTTAACTCTGACATTTATCCTTATCCTAACCCTATCCCTAACTTTAACCCTAACCCTTGCCCTTACCCTAACCCTAACCCTAACCCTAACACATAACCTTAACATAACCCTAACCCTAAACCTAACCGTAACCCTAAACCTAACCTAATTCTAACCCTAACCCTAACCCTAAGTATAACCCTAAACCTAACCGTAACCCTAATAATCAAACCTACCCTAACCCTAAACCTAACCTTAACCACAACCCAAAACCTAACCCTAACCCTAACCCCTACCCTAAAGCGAATCCTAACCCTAACCCTTACCCTAACCGTTACCCTAACCGTAACCCTAACACTTACCCTAACCCTAACCCTAACCCTAACACTTACCCTTAACCTAACCCTAACCCTAACCCTAACCCTAACACTTTCCCTAACCCTACCCTAACCCTAACCCTAACCCTAACCCTTACCCTTACCCTAACACTAAGCCTAACCCTAACCCTACCCTTACCCTAACCCTAACTCTAATCCTAAACCTAACCTAACCCTAACCCTAACCCTAACCCTAACCCTAACCTAACGCTTACCCTTACCCTAACCCTAATCCTAACCTTAACCCCAACCCTAAACCTAATCCTAACCCTAACCCTTACCCTAACCGTAAACCTAACCCTAATCTTAACCCTAACCCTAAACTTAATCTTAACTCTAACCCTTACCCTTACCCTCACCCTAACCTTAACCCTAACCCTAACCCTAACCTTAACCCTAACCTTAACTCTGACATTTATTCTTACCCTAACGTTAACCCTAAACCTAACCCTAACCCTAAACCTAACCCTTACCCTTACCCTAACCCTAAACCTAACCCTAACCCTTACTCTTACCCTAACGCTAACCCTAACCGGAACTCTAACCCTAACTTTAACCCTAACCCTTACCCTTACCCTTACCATAACCGTAACCCTAAACCTAACCCTAACACTTACAGTAACCCTAACCCTAATCCTAACCCATAACCTTACCCTAACCCTAACCCTAAACCTAACCGTAACCCTAAACCTAACCCTAATCCTAACCCTAACCCTAACCCTAAGCATAACCCTAACCTTAACTCTAATAATTAAACCTACCCTAACCCTAAACCTAACCTTAACCCCAATCCTAAACCTAACCCTAACTCTAACCCTAAATCTTACCCTTACCCTATCCCTAATCTAAACCTAACCCTAACCCTAACCCTAACCATTACCCTAACCCTAACCCTAATCCTAACCCTAACTCGTACCCTTACCTAAACCTAACCCTAACCGTAAACTCAACCCTAACCCTGACACTAACCCTAACACTTACCCTTACCCTAAGCCTAAACCTAACCCTTACCCTAAACCTAACCCTAATCCTTACCCTAACCCAAACCCTAAGCCTAACCCCTAACCCTAACCCTAAACCTAACTCTAACCCTTACCATAACCCTAACTCTAACCTAACCCTTACCCTAACCCTAACCCTAAACCTTTCCCTAACCCTAACCCAAACCCTAACCTTAACCCTAACCGAAAAACTAAACCTAACCCTTACCCTAACCCTAAACCTAAACCTAACCCAAAACCTAACCCTAACCCTAACCCTAACCTCTAAACCTAACCCTAACCCTAACACTTAACCTTACCCTAATCCTAACCCTAACCGTAGCACTAACCCTAACCCTAACCCTAAACCTTACCCTAACCCTAACCCTAACCCTAACCCTTACCCTTACCCTAACCCTAACCCTAACCTTAACCCCAACCCTAAACCTAATCCTAACCCTAAGCCTTACCCTAACCCTTACCCTAACCCTAACCCTAACCCTAACCCTTACCCTAACCCTAAGCCTAACCCATTACCCTAACCCTAAACTTAACTCTAAACCTTACCATAACCCTAACCGTAACCCTAACCCTAACCCTTACCCTTACCCTAACCCTAAACCTAACCCTAAACCTAAACCTAAACCTTACCCTTACCCTAACCCTAACCCTAACCCTCAACTTAACCCTGACCCTTACCCTTACCCTAACCCTAACCTTAATCCTAACCCTAAAACTAACCCTAAGCTTAACCCTTAACCTTACACTAACCCTAACCCTAAACCTAACCCTAAACCTTACCCTTACCCTAACCCTATCCCTAACCTTATCCCTAACCCTAACCCTAAACCTAAGCTTAACCCTAACCCTTATCCATTCCCTAACCCTAACCCTAACCCTTAACCTAACCCTAACCCTAAACCTAACCCTTACCATACCCTAACCCTAACACTAAACCTAACAATAACCCTAACCCTAATCCTAACCCTAATCCTAATCCTTACCCTTACTCTTACCCTAACCCTAACCCTAAACTTAACAGTATCCCTAACCCTAACCCTTACCCTTACCCTAACCCTAACATCAACCTTAACCCTCAACTTAACCCTAACCCTAACCCGTACCCTTACTCTAACACTAAGCCCAACCCTAAACCTAACCCTAACCCTAACACTTACCCTAACCCTAACCCTAATCTTAACCCTAACCTAAACCTAATCCTAACCCTAACCTAAAACTTAACCCTAACCATAACCATAACCCTTACCCTTACCCTAACACTAAGCCTATCCCTAACCCTAACCCTAACCCTTACCCTAACCCTAATCTAATCCTAACCATAATTCTTACCCTAACCATAATCATAACCCTAGCCCTAACCCTAACTCTAACCTAACCCTTACCCTTACCCTAACCCTAAACCTAACCTTCACCACAACCCTAAACTTAAGCGTAACCCTAACCCTTACCCTAACCATAACCCTAACCCAAACCCTTACCCCAACCCTAACCCTAACCCTAACCCTAATCTTAACCCTAACCCTTACCCTTACCCTCTCCCTAACCTTAACCCTAACCCTAACCGTAACCCTAACCTTATCTCTGATATTTATCCTTACCCTAACACTTACCCTAACCCTAACCCTAACCCTAACCCTAACACTTACCCTAACCCTAACCCTTACCCTAACCCTAACTCTAATCCTAACCATAAACCTAACCCTAACCCTAACCATAACCCTAGCCCTAACCCTAACCCTAACCAAACTCTTACCCTTACCCTAACCATAATCCTAACCTTAACCCCAACCCTAATCTTAACCGTAACCCTAACCCTTACCCTAACCGTAACCCTAAACCTAACCCTTACCCTAACCCTAAACCTCAACTTAACCCTAACCCTTACCCTTACCCTCACCCTCACCTTAACCCTAACCCTAACCCTAACCATAACCCTAACCTTAACTCTGACATTTATCCTTACCCTAACCCTAACCCTAACCCTAACCCTAAAACTAACCCTTACCCTAAACCTAACCCTAACCCTAAAACTAACCCTTACCCTAACCCTAACACTAAACCTTACCCTAACCCTTACCCTTACCCTCACCATAACATTAACCCTCACCCTTACCCTAACCGTAACCCTAAACCTAATCCTAACACTTACAGTAACCCTAACCCTAACCCTAAACCATAACCTTACCTTAACCCTAACCCTAAACCTAACCGTAACCCTAAACCTAAACCTAATCCTAACCCTAACCCTAACCCTAAGCATAACCCTAACTCTAACCCTAATAATTAAACCTACCCTAACCCTAAACCTAACCTTAACCCCAATCCTAAACCTAACCCTAACTCTAACCCTAAATCTTACCCTTACCCTATCCCTAATCTAAACCTAACCCTAACCCTAACCCTAACCATTAACCTAACCCTAACCCTAATCCTAACCCTAACTCGTACCCTTACCTAAACCTAACCCTAACCCTAAACTTAACCCTAACACTCACCCTAACCCTAACACTTGCCCTTACCTTAACCCTAACCCTAACCCTTACCCTAACCGTAACCCTAATCTTTACCCTAACCCAAACCCTAAGCCTAACCCCTAACCCTAACCCTAAACCTAACTCTAAACCTTACCATAACCCTAACTCTAACCTAACCCTTACCCTAACCCTAACCCTAACCCTTACCCTAACCCTAACCCTAACCCTAACCTTAACCCTAACCGAAACCCTAAACCTAACCCTTACCCTAACCCTAAACCTAAACCTAACCCACACCCTAACCCTAACTCTAACCCTAACCTCTAACCCTAACCCTAACCCTAACACTTAACCTTACCCTAACCCTAACCCTAACCCTAACCCTTACCCTTACCCTAAACCTAACCCTAACCTTAACCCCAACCCTAAACCTACTCCTAACCCTAAGCCTTACCCTAACCCTTACATTAACGCTAACCGTAACCCTTACCCTAACCCTAAGCCTAACCCTTAACCCTAACCCTAACCCTAACCTTAACCCTACCGAAACCCTAAACCTAACCCTTACCCTAAACCTAAACCTAAACCTAACCCACACACTAACCCTAACCCTAACCCTAACCTCTAACCCTAACCCTAACCCTAACACTTAACCTTACCCTAACCCCAACCCTAAACCTAATCCTAACCCTAAGCCTTACCCTAACCCTTACCCTAACCCTAACCCTAACCCTTACCCTAACCCTAAGCCTAACCCCTAACCCTAACCCTAAACTTAACTCTAACCCTTACCATAACCCTAACTCTAACCGAACCCTTACCCTAATCCTAACCCTAACCCTTACGCTAACCCTAACCCTAACCCTAACCCTAACCTTAACCCTAACCCTAACACTAACCCTTACCCTAACCACAACCCTAAACCTAACCCTCACCCTAACCCTAACCCTAACCCTAAACTCTAACCCTAACCCTAAACGTAACCCTAATCCTACCCTTATCCTAAACCTAAATTTAACACTAACATTTACCCTTACCCTAAACCCTACCCTAACCCTAACCTTAACACTAACCCTTACCCTAACCCTAACCCTAACCCTTACCTTACTCTAACCCTAAACCTAACTCTAACCCAAACACTAACCCTAAACTTAAACCTTACCCTAACCTTTACTCCAACCCTAACCCTAAACTCAACCTTAACCCCAACCCTAACACTAACCCTAACCCTAACCCTAATCCTAACCCGAAACCTTACCCTACCCCTCACCCTACCACTAACCCTAAACCTAACCCTAACCCTCAACTTAACCCTAACCCTTACCCTTACCCTAACCCTAACCCTAATCCTAACCCTAAACCTAACCCTAACCTTAACCTTAACCCTTAACCTTACACTAAACCTAACCCTAAACCTAAACCTAACCCTTACCCTTACCCTAAACCTAACCCTAACCTTATCCCTCACCCTAACCCTAAACCTAACCTTAACCCTAACCATTATCATTTCCCTAACCCTAACCCTAACCCTAAACCTAACCCTTACCCTTACCCTAACCCTAACACTAAACCTAACCCTAACACTAAACCTAACCCTAACCCTAAGCATAACCCTAATCATAACACTAACCCTAATAATTAAACCTACCCTAACCCTAACCCTAACCCTTACCCTTACCCTAACACTAAGCCTAACCCTAACCCTAAGCCTAAACCTAACCCTTACCCTTACTCTAACAGTAAGCCTAACCCTAAACCTAACCCTGACCCTAACACTAACCCTAACCCTAACCCTAATCCTAACCCTAACCCTAAACCTAACCCTAACCCTAACCTCAAACTTAACCCTAACCCTAACCCTAACCCTTACCCTTACTCTAACACTGAGCCTAACCCTAAACCTAACCCTACCCCTAACACTTACCCTAACCCTAACACTAATCTTAACCCTAAACCTAAACCTAACCCTAACCCTAACCTCAAACTTAACCCTAACCCTAATCCTAACCCTTACTCTTATCCTAACACTAAGCCTAACCCTAAACCTAACCCTAACCCTTACCCTAACCCTAACTCTAATCCTAACCCTAAACCTAACCCTAACCCTAACCATAACCCTAGCCCTAACCATAACCCTAGCCCTACCCCTAATATTAACCTAACCCTTACCCTTACCCTAACCCTACTCCTAACCTTAACACCAACCCTAAACCTAACCGTAACCCTAACCCTTACCCTAAACGCAACCCTAACCCTAACCCTTACCCTAAACCTAACCCTAATCTTAACCCTAACCCTTACCCTTACCCTAACCCTAACCTTAACCCTAACCCTAACCCTAACCGTAACCCTAACCTTAACTCTGACATTTATCCTTACCCTAACCCTAACCCTAAACCTAACCCTAACCCTAAACATAACCCTTACCCTAACCCTAACCCTAACCCTAACCCTAATCCTAACCCTAAACCTAAACCTAACCCTAACCCTAACCTCAAACTTAACCCTAACCCTAATCCTAACCCTTACCCTTATCCTAACACTAAGCCTAAGCCTAACCCTAACCCTAACCCTTACCCTAACCCTAACTCTAATCCTAACCCTAAACCTAACCCTAACCCTAACCATAACCCTAGCCCTACCCCTAATATTAACCAAACCCTTACCCTTACCCTAACCCTAATCCTAACCTTAACCCCAAACCTAAACCTAACCGTAACCCTAACCCTTACCCTAAAAGCAACCCTAACCCAACCCCTTACCCTAACCCTAACCCTAACCCTAATCTTAACCCTAACCCTTACCCTTCCCCTCACCCTAACCTAACCGTAACCCTAACCTTAACTCTGACATTTATCCTTACCCTAACCCTAACCCTAAACCTAACCCTAACCCTTACCCTAACCCTAACGCTTACCCTAACCCTAACCCTAACCCTTACCCTTAAGGTAAACCTAACCCTAAACCTTACCCTAACCCTAACCCTAATCTTAAACCTAACCCTTACCCTTACCCTCATCCTAACCTTAACCCTAACCCTAACCCTAACCCTAACCGTAACACTAACCTTAACTCTGATATTTACTCTTACCCTAAACTTAACCCTAAACCTAACCCTAACCCTAAACCTCACACTAACCCTAACCCTAACCCTAACCCTAACCCTAAGCATAACACTAAACCTAACCCTAACCCTAACCCTAATCCTAAACCTTACCCTAACCCTAACCCTAACCCTTACCCTAACACTAACCCTAAGCCTAACCCCTAACCCTAACCCTAAACCTAACTCTAACCCTTACCATAACCCTAACCCTAACCTAACCCTTACCCAACCCTAACCTAACCCTTACCCTAACCCTAACCCTAACCCTAACCTCTAACCCTAACCCTAACCCTAACACTTACCGTTAACCTAACCCTAACCCTAACCATAGCACTAACCCTAACCCTAACCCTAACCCTTACCCTGAACCTAACCCTAAACCTAACCCTTACCCTTACCCTAACCCTAACCCTTACTTTAACCCCAACCCTAAACCTAATCCTAAACCTAACCCTTACCCTAATCCTTACCCTAACCCTAACCCTAACCCTTACCCTAAGCCTAAGCCTAACCCCTAACCCTAACAATAAACTTAACTCTAACCCTTACCAGAACCCTAACCCTAACTGAACACTTACCCTAACCATAACCCTAACCCTTACGCTAACCCTAACCCTAATCCTAACCCTAACCTTAACCCTAACCCTAACACTAACCCTAACACTTACCCTAACCATAACCCTAAACCTAACCCTCACCCTAACCCTAACCCTAACCTCTAACCCTAACCCTAACCCTAAACCTAACCCTAATCCTACCCTTATCCTAAACCTAACCCTAACGCTAACACTTACCTTTACCCTAACCCCTACCCTAACCCTAACCTCAACACTAACACTTACCCTAACCCTAAACCTAACCCTTACCCTTACCCTAACCCTAACCCTAACTCTAACCCAAACCCTAACCCTAACCCTAAACCTTACCCTAACACTTACTCTAACCCTAACCCTAACCTCAACCTTAACCCCAAACCTAAACATAACCTTAACCCTTACCCAAAGTCTAACCCTAACGTTAACCCTAACCCTAACCCTTACCCTAACCCTAACCCTAACCCTTACCCTTACCCTAAACCTAACCCTAAACCTGAACCTAACCCTTACCCTTACCCTAACACTAACCCTAACCCTAACCCTAACCCTAACCCTAACCCTTACCCTAATCCTCACACTAACCCTAACCCTAAACCTAACCCTAACCCTCAACTTAACCCTAACCCTTACCCTTACCCTAACCCTAACTCTAATCCGAACCCTAAACCTAACCCTAATCATAACCATAACCCTAGCCCTAACCCTAACATTAACCTAACCCTTACCCTTACCCTAAACCTAATCCTAACCTTAACCCCAACCCTAAACCTAACCGTAACCCTAACCCTTATCCTAAACGCAACCCTAACCCTAACTCTTACCCTAACCCTAACCCTAATCTTAACCCTAACCCTTACACTTACCCTCACCCTAACCTTAACCCTAACACTAACCCTAACCGTAACCATAACCTTAACTATGACATTTATCCTTACCCTAACCCTAACCCTAAACCTAACCCTAACCCTAAACCTAACCCTTAACCTAACCCTAAACCTAACACATACCCTAACACTTACCCTAACCCTAACCCTAACCCTTATCTTTACCCTTACCATAACCCTAACCCTAAACCTAACCCTAACACTAACCCTAACCCTAACCCTAACACATAACCTTACCATAACCCTAAACCTAACCCTAATCCTAACCCTAACCCTAACTCTAAGCATAACCCTATCCCTAACCCTAAACCTAATAATTAAACCTACCCTAACCCTAAACCTAACCTTAACCCCAACCCTAAACCTAACCCTAACCCTAACCCCTACCCTAAAGCTAATCCTAACCCTAACCCTTACCCTAACCCTAACCCTAACCGTAACACTTACCCTAACCCTAACCCTAAGCCTAACCCCTAACCTTAACCCTAAACCTAACTCTAACCCTTACCATAACCCTAACCCTAACCTAACCCTTACCCTAACTCTAACCCTAAACGTAACCCTTACCCTAACCCTAACCCCAATCCTATCCCTAACCCTTACCCTTACCCTCACCCTAACCTTAACCCTAACCCTAACCATAACCATAAACTTAACTCTAACCCTAACCCTAACCCTAACCCTAAACCAGACCTCACCCTAACCCTTACCCTTACCCTAAGCCTAAACCTAACCCTAACCCTTTCCCTTACCCTAACCCTAGCCCTAACCCTAAACTTAACCCTAACCCTTACCCTTACAATATCCCTAACTCTAACCGTAACCCTAACACTTACCCTAACCATAACCTAACACCAACCCTTACCCTTACCGTAACCCTAACCCTAACCCTAACACTTAGCCTAACCCTACCCTAACCCTAATGCTTACCCTTACCCTAACCCTAATCCTAACCTTAACCCCAAACTTAAACCTAACCTTAACCCTAAAACTTACCCTTCCCCTAACCCTAACGCTTATCCTAACCCTAACCCTAAACCTAAACCTAACCCTTCACCTAAACCTAAAACTAACCCTAACCCCTAACCCTAACCCTTACCCTAAACCTAATCCTACCCCTAACCCTTTCCCTTACCCTAAACCTAACACTAACTCTAACCCTAACCCTAACGCTAACGTAAACTTTACCCTACCCCTTACTCTAACCCTAACCCTAAACTCAACTTTAACAACAACCCTAACCATAACCCTAACCCTTACCCTAACTCTAACACTAACATTAACCATAACCCTAACCCTTACCCTAACCCTAACCCTTACCCTTACCCGAACCCTAAACCTAAACCTAAACCTAACCCTTTCCCTTACCGTAAACCTAACCGTTCACCTAACCCCAACCCTAACCCTTACCCTTACCCTAACCCTAACACTAAACCTAACCCTAACCCTAACCCTAACCGTAACCCTAACCCTTACCTTTATCCTAAACCTAACACTAAACCTAACCTTAACCCTAACCCTAACCCTTACCCTTACCCTAACACTATGCCTAACCCTAACCCTAACCCTAACCCTAACCCTTACCCTAACCCTAACCCTAATCCTAACCCTAAACCTAACCCTAACCCTAACCTTAATCCTAGCCCTACCCCTAACCCTAACCTAACCCTTACCCTTACCCTAATCCTAATCCTAACCTTAAACCCAACCCTAAACCTAACCTTAACCCTAACCCTAAACTTTACGCTAACCGTAACCCTAACAGTAAACCTTACCCTAACCCTAACCCTAACCCTAATCTTAACCCTAACCCTAACCCTTACCCTAACCCTAACCTTAACTCTAACATTTATCCTTACCCGAACCCTAACCCTAAACCTAACCCTAACACTAAACCTAACCCTTACCCTTACCGAACCATAAACCTAAGCCTAAGCCTAAGCCTAACCCTAACCCTAACCCCAACCCTAAACCTAACCCTTACCCTAACCCTAAGCCGTACCCTAACCCTAACCCTCAACCGTACCCTAACCCTAACCCTCAACCGTACCCTAACCCTAACCCTTACCCTCAACCTAACCTTAACCCTAACCTTTAACCTAACCCTAACATTAACCCTAACCCCTAACCCTAACCCTTACCCTAACCCTAACCCTAACCCTAAACCTTACCCTTCCTCTAACCCTAACCCTAACTCTAACCCTAACCCTAACCCTACCCCTATCCCTTACCCTAACCCTAACCCTAACCCTTTCGTTAACTCTAACACAAACCTCAACCATAACCATATCCCTAACCCTAACCCTTACCCTTACTCTAACCCAAACCCTAACCCTAAACCTTACCCTAACCCTAACCCTAACCCTTAGCCTAACCCTAACCCTAATAATAACCTCAACCGTAACCCTAACCCTTACCCTAACCCTAACCCTAACCTCAACCTTAACCCTCACCTTAACCCTAACCCTAACCCTAACCCTTACCCTTACTCTAACACTGAGCCTAACCCTAAACCTAACCCTAACCCTAACACTTTCCCTAACCCTAACCCTAATCCTAACCCTAAACCTAAACCTAACCCTAACCCTAACCTCAAACTTAATCCTAACACTAACCCTAACCCTTATCCTTATCCTAACACTAAGCCTAACCCTAACCCTAACCTTAACCCTTACCCTAACCCTAACTCTAATCCTAACCCTAAACCTAACCCTAAACCTAACCCTAACCCTAGCCCTAACCCTAACATTAACCTAACCCTTACCCTTACCCTAACCCTAATCCTAACCTTAACCCCAACCCTAAACCTAACCGTAAACCTAACCCTTACCATAACCGCGACCCTAACCCTAACCCTTACCCTAACCCTAACCCTAATCTTAACCCTAACCCTTACCCTTACCCTCACCCTAAACTTAACCCTAACCCTAACCCTAACCGTAACCCTAACCTTAACTCTGACATTTATCCTTACCCTAACCCTAACCCTAAACCTAACCCTAACCCTTAACTTAACCCTTACCCTAACCCTAAACCTAACCCATACCCTAACACTTACCCTAACCCTAACACTTACCCTAACCGTAACCCTAACCCTAACCCTTATCCTAAACCTAACCCTAACCCTAATCTTAACCCTAACCCTTACCCTTACCCTTACCCTCACCCTAACCTTAACCCTAACCCTAACCCTAACCGTAACCCTAACCTTAACTCTGACATTTATCCTTATCCTAACCCTAACCCTAACTTTCACCCTAACACTTACCTTTACCCTTACCCTAACCATAACCCTAAACCTAACCCTAACACTTACCCTAACCCTAACCCTAACCCTAACCCTAACACATAACCTTACCCTAACCCTAAAGCTAACCCTAATCATAACCCTAACCCTAACTCTAAGCATAACCCTAACCCTAACCCTAACCCTAATAATTAAACCTACCCTAACCCTAAACCCAACCTTACCCCAACCCTAAACCTAACCCTAAACCTAACCCCTACCCTAAAGCTAATCCTAACCCTAACCCTTACCCTAACCATTACCCTAACCCTAACCCTAACACTTACCCTAACACTAACCCTAAGCCTAACCCCTAACCCTAACCCTAAACCTAACTCTAACCCTTACCATAACCCTAACCCTAACCTAACCCTTACCCTAACACTAACCCTAAACCAAACGTTACCCTAACCCTTACCCTTACCCTTAGCCTAAACCTAACCCTAACCCTTTCCCTTACCCTAACCCTAACCCTAACCCTAAACTTAACCCTAACCCTTACCCTTACAATATCCCTAACTCTAACCGTAACCCTAACACTTACCCTAACCATAACCCTAACACCAACCCTTACCCTTACCCTAACCCTAACCCTAACCCTAACACTTAGCCTAACCCTACCCTAACCCTAAACCTTACCCTTACCCTAATCCTAATCCTAACCCTAACCCCAAACTTAAACCTAACCCTAACCCTAAAACTTACCCTTCCCCTAACCCTAACGCTTATCCTAAACCTAACCCTACACCTAAACCTAAGCCTTCACCTAATCCGAAAACTAACCCTAACCCTAACCCTAAAACTAAACCCTAAGTTTACCCTAAACCTAACCCTAACCTTTTCCCAAACCCTAAACTAACCCTAACCTTAACCTCAACCCTAAACCTAACCCTAACCCTAACCCTAACCCTTACCCTTACATCACCCTAACCCTAACCCTAACCATAACCATAAACTTAACCCTAACCCTTATCCTTACCCTAACCCTAACCCTAACCCTAAACCTAACCCTAACCCTAAACTTAAACCTTACCCTTACCCTAACCCTAACCGTAACCCTAACCCTAACACCTAACCCTAACCCTAACCCTTACCCTTACCCTAACCCTAAACCTAAACCTAACCCTAACCCTAAACCTTACACTTACCCTAAACCTAACACTAAACCTTTCCCTAAACCTAACCCTAAACCTAACCCTAACCCTTACCATTAACTTAACCCTAACCCTAACCCAAATCCTTACCCTTATCCTAACACTAACCCTAACCCTAACCCTAACACATACCCTTACCTAACCCTAACTCTAACTCTAAACCTAACACTAAATCTAACCCTAACCCTAACCCTAACCCTTACCCTAACCCTAACATTAACCCCAACACTAAACCTAACCCTAACCTTAAACCTAACCAATAATCTTACCCTAAACCTAACCCTAAACCGAAACCTAACCCTAACCCTAACCCTTACCCTAACCCTAACCCTAATCCAAAACCTAACACTGGCCCCTACCCAAACCCTAACTCTAAACATAAACCTAAACCTAACCCTAAACTTAACCCTAACCCTTACCCTTACCCTAACCCTAACCCTAACCCTAAACCTAAACCTAACCCTAACCCTAACCCTTACCCTTACCCTAACCCTAACCCTAAACCTAACCCTTACGCTTACATCACCCTAACCCTAACCCTAACCCTAACCCTAACCCTAACTTTAACCCTAACCCTTATACTTACCCTAACCCTAACTCTAACCCTAAACCTAACCCTAACCCTACACTTAACCCTTACCCTTACCCTAACCATAACACTAAGCCTAAACCAAAACCTAACCCTAAACCTAACCCTAAACTTAACCCTTACCCTAAACCTAACCCTAACCCTAACCCTACCCCTTACCCTTACCCTAAACCTAACCCTAACAATAACCCTAACAATTAATCTAATCCTAACCTTAACCCCAACATTAAACCTAAACCTAACCCTAACTCTAACTCTTAGCCTTACCCTAACCCTAACCCTAAACTTAACGCCAACCCTAAACTTAACCCTAACCCTAACCCTTACCCTAACACTTACCCTAACCCTAACTCTAACCCTAATTCTTACCCTTACCCTAACCCTAACCTTAATGCTAACCCTAACCCTAAACATAAGCCTTACCCTATCCCTAACCCTAAACCTAATCCTTACTCTAACCCTAACCCTAACACTAATCCTTACCCTTTCCCTAACCCTAACCCTAAGATAACCCTAAACCGTACCCTAACCCTTACCCTAACCCTAACCCTAACTCTAACCTTAACACTAACCCTAATCCTAACCCTTGCCCTGACCCTAACCCTAACCCTAACCCCATCACTAACCCTAACCCTAACCCTAACCCTTACTCTTACCCTAACCCTAACCCTAACCCTAAACCTAACCCTAACCCTAACCGTAACCCCAAACCTAATCCTAACCCTAACCCTTACCCGTAACCTAACCCTAACCCTAACCCTAACACTTACCCTTACCTAACCCTTTCCCTAACCCTAAACCTTAACCTAACCCTAAACCTAAACCTAACCCTAAACCTTCCGCTAACCCTTACCCTTTCCCTACCCCTAACCCTATCGCTAAACCTTACCCTTACCCTAAACCCAACCCTATCCCTAACACTAACACTAACCCTTACCCTAACCCTAAACCTAACCCTAACCCTTACCCTTACCTTAACCCTAAACCTAACCCTAACCCTAAGCTTATCCATTTCCCTTACCCTAAACCTAAACCTAATCCAAACTCTTAACCTTACCCTTACCCTAAACCTAACCCTAACCCTTACCCTAAACCTAACCCTAACCCTAACCCTTACCCTTACCTTAACCCTACCCCTAACCCTAAACCTTACCCTTACCCTAAGGCTAACCCTAACCCTAACCCTAACCCTTACCCTAAAGCTAACCCTAACCCTAACCCTAACCCTTACCCTTACCCTACCTGTAACACTAACATTAACCCTAACCCTAACCCTAACCCCTAAACCTAACTGTAACCCTAACCCTAAACCTAACCCTTACCCCTACCCTAACCCTAACTTAATGCTAACCCTAACCCTAACCATAACCCTTATTCTAACCCTAACCCTAACCCTAACCCTAATCCTTAACCTAACGCTTACCCTAATCCTAAACATAATCCTTAACCTTTCCCTAACCCTAACCCTAACCCTAACCATACCCTTACCCTAACCCTAACCCTAAACCTAACCCTAACCCTATTTAACCCTAACCCTTACCCTTACCCTAACCCTAACCCTAACCCTAACACCTAACCCTAACCCTAACCCTTACCCTTACCCTAACCCTAACCCTAAACTTAACCCTAACCCTAAACCTTACACTTACCCTAAACATAACACTAAACCTTACCCTAAAACTAACCCTAACCCTAACCTTAACCCTTACCATTAACTTAACCCTAACCCTAACCCAAACCCTTACCCTTATCCTAACGCTAACCCTAACCCTAACCCTAACACATACCCTTACCTAACCCTAAGCCTAACCCTAACTCTAACTCTAAACCTAACACTAAACGTAAATCTAACCCTAAACCTAACCCTTACCCTAACCCTAACATTAACCCCAACACTAAACCTAACCCTAACGTTAAACCTAACCCATAATCTTAACCTAAACCTAACTGTAAACCTAACCCTAACCCTAACCATAATCCTAACCCTTACCCTAACCCTAACCCTAATCCTAAACCTAACACTGGCCCCTACCCAAACCCTAACTCTAACCATAAACCTAAACCTAACCCTAAACTTAACCCTAACCCTTACCCTTACCCTAACCCTAACCCTAACCCTAATCCTAAACCTAACCCTAACCCTAACACTAACCCTTACCCTTACCCTAACACTAACCCTAAACCTAACCCTAACCCTTACCCTTACATCACCATAACCCTAACCCTAACCCTAACCCTAACCCTAACCTTAACCCAAACCCTTATCCTTACCCTAACCCTAACCCTAACCCTAACCCTAACCCTAACCCTAACCTTAACCCAAACCCTTATCCTTACCCTAACCCTAACCCTAACCCTAAACCTAAACCTAACCCTAAACTTAACCCTTAGCTTTACCCTAACCATAACACTAACCCTAAACCAAAACCTAACCCTAACCCTAACCCTAAACCTACCCTTACCCTAACCCTAAACCTAACCCTAACCCTACCCCTTACCCTTACCCTAAACCTAACCCTAGCAATAAACCTAACACTTACTCTAACCCTAACCTTAACCCCAACATTAAACCTAACCCTAACCCTAACTCTAACCCTTACCCTTACCTTAACCCTAACCCTAAACTTAACCCCAACCCTAAACTTAACCCTAACCCTAACCCTTACCCTAACACTTACCCTAACCCTAACCCTATCTCTTACCCTTACCCTAACCCTAACCTTAATGCTAACCCTAACCCTAACCATAACCCTTACCCTATCCCTAACCCTAACCCTAATCCTTACTCTAACCCTAACCCTAACACTAATCCTTACCCTTTCCCTAACCCTAACCCTAACCCTAACCCTTACCCTTACCCTAACGCTAACCTTAAACCTAACCCTAACTTTAACCCTAACCTTAACCCTAACTCTAACCCTAACCCTAAACTTAACCTTACCCTAACCCTAAACCTAACCCTAACTCTATCTAATCCTAACCCTTACCCTTAACATAACCCTAACCCTAAACCTAACCCTAACCCTAACCCTAACCATAAAACCTAACCCTAACTCTAACCCTTACCCTTACCCTAACCCTAACCCTAACCCTAAAAATAACCCTAAACCTTACCCTTATCCTAAACCTAACCCTAAACCTTACCCTAAACCTAACCCTAACAATAGCCCTAATGCTTAACCTAACCCTATCCCTAACCCTAACCCTAAACTTAAATCTAAACTTAACCCTAACCCTAACCCTAACCCATATCCTTACCCCAACCCTAACCCAAAACCTAACCCTAAACCTAACCCTAACCCTAATACTTAACGTAACCGTAACCCTAACCCTAAACCTAACCCTAACCCTAACCTTAACCCTAACACCTAATCCTAACCCTAACCCTAACCGTTACCCTTAACCTAACCCTAAACCTAACCCTAAACCTAAAACTTACCCTAACCCTAACCCTAAACCTAACCCTTACCATTACCCTAACCCTAACTCTAATCTTAACCCCAACTCTAAACCTAACCCTAACCCTAAAAATAACCATTAACCTAACCCTAACCCTAACTCTAACCCTCACTCTTAACCTAACCCTAACCCTAACCCTTACCCTAACCCTAACCCTAACCTTAACCCCTAACCCTAACCCTAACCCTAACCCTAAACCTAACCCTAACCCTTACCCTTACCCTAACCCTAAACCTAACTCTAACCCTAACCCTAACCCTAACCCTTACCCTAATCCTAACCTAACCCTAACCCTTACCCTTACCCTAACCCTAACCCTAACCCTTATCCTAACACTTACCCTAAATCTAACCCTAACCCTAACCCTTACCCTAACCCTAACCCTAACCCTAACCCTTACTCTTACCCTAACCCTAACCCTAAACCTAACCTGAACCCTAACCCTAACCCTAACCCTAACCCTAACCCTTACCCTTATCCTAAACCTAACCATAACCCTAACACTTACCCTTACCCTAACCCCTATCCAAACCCTTACGCTAACCCTAACCCTTAGCCTAACACTAACCCTAACCCTAACCCTTATACTTACCCTTACCCTAACCCTAAACCTAATCTTAACACTCATCCTAACCCTAACTCTTACCCTTACCATAACCCTAACCCTAAGCCTAACCCTTACACTTACCGTAACGCTAACCCTAACCCTAAACCTAAACCTAACCCTAACACATATCCTTACCCTAACCCTAACCCTAACCATAACCCTAAACCTAAACCTAACCATAACTCTAACCCTAAGGTTAACCCCAAACCTAAACCTAATCCTAACCCTAACCCTAACGCTTACCCTTACCCTAAACCTAACCCTAAACCTAACCCTAACACTAACCCAAACCCTTTCCTTAACCCTAACCCTAATCCTAACCCTAAACCTATCCAAACCCTAAACTTAACCCTAACCCTAATCCTAACCCTAACCTTACCCGTATCCTAACCCTAACCCTAACCTTATCCCCAACCCTAAACCTAACCCTTACCCTTACCCTAACCCTAACCCTAACACTTACCTTACCCTACCACTAACCCTAAACCTAAACCTAACCCTAACCCGAACCCTAACCCTAACCCTAATCTTAACACTAACCCTAATCCTAACCCTAACCCTCACCCTTACCTAACCCTAAACCTAACTCTAACACTAACCCTAAACCTAACCCTAAACCTTACCCTAAACCTAACCCTAACCCTAAACCTAACCTTAACCCTTACCCTAACCCTAACCCTAACCTTAACCCCAACCCTAAGCCTAACCCAACCCTAACCCTTACCGTAACACTAACCCTAACCCTAATCCTTATCCTAACCCTAATACTAACCCTAACCCTTCCACTTACCCTAACCCTAACCCTAACTCTAACCCTAAACCTAAACCTAACCCTAACCCTTACCCTAACCCTATCCCTAACCCATACCATAAACCTAACCTCAACTTTAAACCTAACCCTAAACATAACCCTAACCCTTACCCTTACCCTTAACATAACCCTACACCTAACCCTAACCCTAAATCTAAACCTTACCCTTAACGTAACCCTAAACCTAAACCTAACCCTAACACTAACCCCTAAGCCTAACCCTAACCCTAACCCTAACTCTAATCTTATCCTAACTCTGACCCTAACCATAACACTTACCCTTACCCTAACCCCTATCCTAACCCTAACGCTAACCCTAAACCTTAGCCTAACACTAACCCTAACCCTAACCCTTACCCTTACCCTTACCCTAACCCTAAACCTAACCTTAACCCTCACCCTAACCCTAACTCTTACCCTTACCTTAACCCTAACCCTAAGCCTAACCCTTACACTTACCCTAACGCTAACCCTAACCCTAGCCCTAACCCTAACACATATCCTTACATTAACCCTAACCCTAACCGTAACTCTAAACCTAACCCTAACACTAACCCTAAACTTATCCCCAACCCTAACCCTAATCCTAACCCTAAATATAACCCTTACCCTTAACCTAACCCTAACCCTAACCCTAATCCCTAACCCTAACCCGTACCCTTACACTACACCTAACCCTAAACCTAACCCTAACCCTGACCCTGACCCTAACCCTTACCCTAACCCTAACATTAATCCTAACCCTAAACCTAACCCTAACCCTAAACTTAACCATAACCCTAACCCTAACCCTAACCATTACCCTTACCCTAACTGGAACCCTAACCTTAACCCGAACCCTAAAGCTAACCCTAACCCTATCCCTAAACCTTGCCCTAACCCTAACCCTAACCCTAACCCTTACCCTAACCCTAACCTAACCCTAAACCTAACCAGTACCCTAACCCTAACCCTAACCCTAACCCTTATCGTAACCCTAATCCTAATCCTAACCCTAACCCTTACCCTTACCCTAACCCTAACCCCAATCCTAACCCTAACCCTAACCCTACCCTTAACCCTAACGCTAACCCTAACCCTAACCCTAAACCTAACCCTAAACCTAACCCTAACCCTGGCCCTTACCCTAACCCTACACTAACCCTAATCCTCACCCTAACCCTTACCCTAACCCTAACCCTTACCCTTTCCCTAACCCTAAACCTAACTCTAACCCTAACACTTACCCTTAACCTAAACCTAAACCTAATCCTATCCCTAACCCTAACCCTAACCCTAACCTTAACCCTAACCCTAACCCTAAACCTAACCCTATTCCTAAACCTAATCCTTACCCTTACCCTAACCCTAACCCTAAACCTAACCCTAACCCTAACCTTAACATTAAACCTTACCCTTACCCTAACACTAACACTAACACTAACCCTAACTCTTACCCTAACCCTAACCCTAACCCTTACCCTTACCCTAACCCAAACCCTAACCTTAACCCTAACCCTAACCCCTAACAATAAGTGTAACCCTAAACCTAACACTAACGCTTACCCTTAACCTAACCCTAACCCTAACCCCTAACCCTAACCCTAACCCTAACCTTTACACTTACCCTAACCCTAACCCTAACTGTAACGCTAAACCCAATCCTAACTCTTAACCTTACCCTTACCCTAAACCTAACCCTAACATTTACCGTAAACCTAACCCTAACCCTAACCCTTACCCTTACCTTAACCCTAACCCTAACCCTAACCCTTACCCTTACCCTAAGGCTAACCCTAACCCTAACCCTAACCCTTACCCTAAACCTAACCCTAACCCTAACCCTAACCCTTACCCTTACCCTACCCCTAACGCTAACATTAACCCTAACCTTAACCCTAACCCCTAAACCTAACCGTAACCCTAACCCTAAACCTAACCCTTAACCTTACCCTAACCCTAACCTTAATGCTAACCCTAACCCTAACCATAACCCTTACTCTAACCGTAACCCTAACCCTAATCCTTAACCTAACGCTAACCCTAATCCTAACCATAATCCTTACCCTTTCCCTAACCCTAACCCTAACCCTAACCATACCCTTACCCTAACCCTAAACCTAAATCTAACCCCAATCCTATCTAACCCTAACCCTTACCCTTACCCTAACCCGAACCATAAACCTAACCCTAACCCTAACCCTAACACCTAACCCTACCCCTAACCCTTACCCTTACCCTAACCCTAAACCTAAACCTAACCCTAACCCTAAACCTTACACTTACCCTAAACCTAACACTAAACCTTACCCTAAACCTAACCCTAACCCTAACCCTAACCTTACCATTAACTTAACCCTAACCCTAACCCAAACCCTTACCTTACCCTTATCCTAACGCTAACCCTAACCCTAACCCTAACCCTAACACATACCCTTACCTAACCCTAAGCCTAACCCTAGCACTAACTCTAAACCTAACACTAAAATTAATCCTAACCCTAACCCTAACCCTTACCCTAACCCTAACATTAACCCCAACACTACACCTAACCCTAACCTTAAACCTAACCCATAATCTTACCCTAAACCTAACCCTAAACCTAACCCTAAACTTATCCCTAACCCTAACCCTAACCCTAACCCTAACCCTAACCCTAAACTTAACCATAACCCTAACCCTAACCCTAATCATTACCCTTACCCTCACTGGAACCCTAACCTTAACCCGAACCCTAAAGCTAACCCTAACCCTATCCCTAAACCTTGCCCTACCCGTAACCCTAAACCTAACCCCTAACCCTTACATTAACCCTTACCCTAACCCTAACCTAACCCTAAACCTAACCAGTACCCTAACCCTAACCCTAACCCTAACCCTTATTGTAACCCTAATCCTAATCCTAACCCTAACCCTTACCCTTACCCTAACCCTAACCCCAATCCTAACCCTAACCCTAACCATACCCTTAACCCTAACGCTAACCCTAACCCTAACCCTAAACCTAAACCTAAACCTAACCCTAACCCTTGCCCTTACCCTAACCCTACCCTAACCCTAATCCTGACCCTAACCCTTACCCTAACCCTAACCCTTACCCTTTCCCTAACCCTAAACCTAACTCTAACCCTAACACTTACCCTTAACCTAAACCTAAACCTAATCCTATCCCTAACCCTAACCCTAACCCTAAACTTAACCCTAACCCTAACCCTAAACCTAACCCTATTCCTAAACCTAATCCTTACCCTTACCCTAACCCTAACCCTAAACCTAACCCTAACCCTAACCTTAACATTAAACCTTACCCTTACCCTAACCCTAACACTAACCCTAACCCTAACTCTTACCCTAACCCTAACCCTAACCCTTATCCTTACCCTAACCCAAACCCTAACCTTAACCCTAACCCTAACCCCTAACAATAAGTGTAACCCTAAACATAACACTAACGCTTACCCTTAACCTAAGCCTAACCCTAACCCCTAACCCTAACCCTAACCCTAACCCTAACCTTTACACTTACCCTAACCCTAACCCTAACCGTAACGCTAAACCTAATCCTAACTCTTAACCTTACCCTTACCCTAAACCTAACCCTAACATTTACCCTAAACCTAACCCTAACCCTAACCCTTACCCTTACCTTAACCCTAACCCTAACCCTAACCCTTACCCTTACCCTAAGGCTAACCCTAACCCTAACCCTAACCCTTACCCTAAACCTAACCCTAACCCTAACCCTAACCCTTACCCTTACCCTACCCCTAGCGCTAACATTAACCCTAACCTTAACCCTAACCCCTAAACCTAACCGTAACCCTAACCCTAAACCTAACCCTTAACCTTACCCTAACCCTAACCTTAATGCTAACCCTAACCCTAACATAACCCTTACTCTAACCCTAACCCTAACCCTAATCCTTAACCTAACGCTAACCCTAATCCTAACCATAATCCTTACCCTTTCCCTAACCCTAACCCTAACCCTAACCATAACCTTACCCTAACCCTAAACCTAAACCTAACCCTAACCCTATCTAACCCTAACCCTTACCCTTACCCTAACCCGAACCATAAACCTAACCCTAACCCTAACCCTAACACCTAACCCTAACCCTAACCCTTACCCTTACCCTAACCCTAAACCTAAACCTAACCCTAACCCTAAACCTTACACTTACCCTAAACCTAACACTAAACCTTACCCTAAACCTAAACCTAACCCTAACCCTAACCCTTACCATTAACTTAACCCTAACCCTAACCCAAACCCTTACCCTTACCCTTATCCTAACGCTAACCCTAACCCTAACCCTAACCCTAACACATACCCTTACCTAACCCTAAGCCTAACCTAACACTAACTCTAAACCTAACACTAAACCTAATCCTAACCCTAACCCTAACCCTTACCTTAACCCTAACATTAACCCCAACACTAAACCTAACCCTAACCTTAAACCTAACCCATAATCTTACCCTAAACCTAACCCTAAACTTATCCCTAACCCTAACCCTTACCCTAACCCTAACCCTAATCCTAAACCTAACACTGGCCCCTCCCCAAACCCTAACTCTAACCATAAACCAAAACCTAACCCTAAACTTAACCCTAACCCTTACCCTAACCCTAACCCTAACCCTAAACCTAAACCTAACCCTAACCCTAAACCTAACTCTTACCCTTACCCTAACCCTAACCCTAAACCTAACCCTAACCCTTACCCTTACATCACCCTAACCCTAACCCTAACCCTAACCTTAACCCTAACCCTTATCCTTACCCTAACCCTAGCCCTAACCCTAAACCTAACCCTAACCCTAACCCTAAACTTAACGCTTACCCTTACCCTAACCATAACACTAACCCTAAACCAAAATCTAACCCTAACCCTAACCCTTACCCTAACCCTACCCCTAACCCTAACCCTACCCCTTACCCTTACCCTAAACCTAACCCTAACAATAACCCTAACACTTACTCTAACGCTAACCTTAACCCCAACATTAAACCTAACCCTAACCCTAAGTCTAACCCTTACCCTTACCCTAACCCTAACACTAAACTTAATCCCAACCCTAAACTTAACCCTAACCCTAACCGTTACCCTAACACTTACCCTAAACCTAACCCTAACCCTAACTCTTAACCTTACCCTAACCCTAACCTTAATGCTAACCCTAACCCTAACCATAACCCTTACCCTATCCCTAACCCTAACCCTAATCCTTACTCTAACCCTAACCCTAACACTAATCCTTACCCTTTCCCTAACCCTAAACCTAACCCTTACCCGTACCCTAACGCTAACCTTAAACCTAACCCTAACCTTAACCCTAACCTTAACCCTAACCCTAACCCTAACCGTAAACTTAACCTTACCCTAACCCTAACCCTAAACCTAACCCTAACTCTATCTAATCCTAACCCTTACCCTTAACATAACCCTAACCCTAAACCTAACCCTAACCCTAACCCTAACCATAAAACCTAACCGTAACTCTAACCCTTACCCTTACCCTAACCCTAACCCTAAAAATAACCCTAAACCTTACCCTTACGCTAAACCTAACCCTAAACCTTACCCTAAACCTAACCCTAACAATAGCCCTAACACTTAACCTAACCTTATCCCTAAACCTAACCCTAAACTTAAACCTAAACTTAACCCTAACCCTAACCCTAACCCTTATCCTTACCCCAACCCTAACCCAAAACCTAACCCTAGCCCTAACCCTAACCCTAATCCTTAACCTAACCGTAACCCTAACCCTAACCCTAACACTAACCTTAACCCTAACACCTAATCCTTACCCTAACCCTATCCATTACCCTTAACCTAACCCTAAACCTAACCCTAAACCTAAAACTTACCCTAACCCTAACCCTAACCCTAAACCTTACCAGTACCCTAACCCTAACCCTAATCTTAACCCGAACTCTAAACCTAACCCTAACCCTAAAAATAACCCTTATCCTAACCCTAACCCTAACCCTAACCCTCACTCTTAACCTAAACCTAACCCTAACCCTTACCCTAACCCTAACCCTAACCTTAACCCCTAACCCTAACACTTAACATAACCCTAACCCTAACCCTAACCCTAAACCTAACCCTAACCCTTACCCTTACACTAACCCTAAACCTAACTCTAACCCTAACCCTAACCTAACCCTTACCCTTACCCTAACCCTAACCCTAACCCTTATCCTAACACTTACCCTAAGTCTAACATTAACCCTAACCCTTACCCTTACCCTAACCCTAACCCTAACCCTTACTCTTACCCTAACCCTAACCCTAAACCTAACCTGAACCCTAACCCTAACCCTAACCCTAAGCCTAACCCTAAACCTAACCCTAACCCTTACCCTTATCCTAAACCTAACCCTAACCCTAACACTTACCCTTAAACTAACCCCTATCCAAACCCTTACGCTAACCCTAAACCTTAGCCTAACACTAACCCTAACCCTAACCCTTACCCTTACCCTTACCCTAACCCTAAACCTAACCTTAACCCTCACCCTAACCCTAACTCTTACCCTTACCTTAACCCTAACCCTAAGCCTAACCCTTACACTTACCGTAACGCTAACCCTAACCCTAAACCTAACCCTAACCCTAACCCTAACACATATCCTTACCCTAACCCTAACCCTAACCATAACCCTAAACCTAAACCTAACCATAACTGTAACCCTAACGTTAACCCCAAACCTAAACCTAATCCTAACCCTAAACCTAACGCTTAACCTTACCCTAAACCTAAACCTAAACCTAACCCTCACAGTAACCCTAACCCTTTCCATAACCCTAACCCTAATCCTAACCCTAAACCTATCCCAACCCTAAACTTAACCCTAATCCTAATCCTAACCCTAACCTTACCCTTACCCTAACCCTAACCCTAACCTTAACCCAAACCCTAAACCTAACCCTTACCCTTACCCTAACCCTAACCCTAACACTTACCTTACCCTACCCCTAACCCTAAACCTAAACCTAACCCTAACCCGAACCCTAACCCTAACCCTAATCTTAACCCTAACCCTAATCCTAACCCTAACCCTCACCCTTACCTAACCCTAAACCTAACCCTAAACCTTACCCTAAACCTAACCCTAACCCTAAACCTAACCTTAACCCTTACCCTAACCCTAACCCTAACCTTAACCCCAACCCTAAGCCTAACCCAACCCTAACCCTTACCGTAACACTGACCCTAACCCTAACCCTAACCCTAACCCTAACACTTACCCTTACCCTAAACCTAACCCTAACCCTAATCCTTATCTTAAACCTAAAACTAAACCTAACCCTTACCCTGACTCTAACCGTAACCCTAACCCCTAACCCTTACCCTAACCCTAACCCTAACACTAACCCTAAGCCTTCCACTTACACTAACCCTAACCCTAACTCTAACCCTAACCCTAAACCTAACCCTAACCCTTACCCTAACTCTATCCCTAACCCTTACCATAACCCTAACCTCACCTTTAAACCAAACCCTAACCATAACCCTAACCCTTACCCTTACCCTTAACATAACCCTACACCCAACCCTAAACAAAAATCTAACCCTTACCCTTAACCTAACCCTAACCCTAAACCTAACCCTAACCCTAACCCCTAAGCCTAAACCTAACCCTAACCCTAACTCTAATCTTATCCTAACTCTGACCCTAACCATAACACTTACCCTTACCCTAACCCCTATCCTAACCCTAACGCTAACCCTAACCCTTACCCTAACCGTAACCCTAACCCTTACTCTTACCCTTACCCTAACCCTAAACCTAACCTTAACCCTCACCCTAACCCTAACTCTTACCCTGACCTTAACGCCAAAGCTAAGCCTAACCCTTACACTTACCCTAACGCTAACCCTAACCCTAGCCCTAACCCTAACACATATCCTTACATTAACCCTAACCCTAACCGTAACTCTAAACCTAACCCTAACACTAACCCTAAACTTAACCCCAATCCTAACCTTAATCCTAACCCTAAATCTAACCCATTCCCTTAACCTAACCCTAACCCTAACCCTAACCCCTAACCCTAACCCTTACCCTTACACTACACCTAACCCTAAACCTAACCCTGACCCTGACCCTAACCCTAAGCCTTACTCTAACCCTAACACTAATCCTAACCCTAAACCTAACCCTAACCCTAAACTTAACCATAACCCTAACCCTAACCCTAACC
>JANJXV010000053.1:4877500-4885000 GCA_024803745.1 Megascapheus bottae | reverse complement strand
CCTTACCCTAACCCTAACTCTAATCCTAACCATAAACCTAACCCTAACCCTAACCATACCACTAGCCCTAACCCTGACCCTAACCTAACCCTTACCCTTACCCTAACCCTAATCCTAACCTTAACCCCAACCCTAATCTTAACCGGAACCCTAAACCTTACCCTAACCGTAACCCTAAACCTAACCCTTACCCTAACCCTAACCCTAATCTTAACCCTAACCCTTACCCTTACCCTCACCCTAACCTTAACCCTAACCCTAACCCTAACCATAACCCTAAACTTAACTCTGACATTTATCCTTACCCTAACCCTAACCCTAACCCTAACCCTAACCCTAACCCTAAAACTAACCCTTACCCTAACCCTAACACTAAACCTAACCCTAACCCTTACCCTAACCCTAACCCTAATCTTAACCCTAACCCTTAACCTTACCCTCACCCTAACCTTAACCCTAACCCTAAACCTAACCGTAACCCTAAACTTAACTGTGACATTTATCCTTATCCTAACCCTATCCCTAACTTTAACCCTAACCCTTGCCCTTATCCTAACCCTAACCCTAACCCTAACACATAACCTTAACCTAACCCTAACCCTAAACCTAACCGTAACCCAAAACCTAACCTAATTCTAACCCTAACCCTAACCCTAAGTATAACCCTAAACCTAACCCTAACCCTAATAATCAAACCTACCCTAACCCTAAACCTAACCTTAACCACAACCCAAAACCTAACCCTAACCCTAACCCCTACCCTAAAGCTAATCCTAACCCTAACCCTTACCCTAACCGTTACCCTAACCGTAACCCTAACACTTACCCTAACCCTAACCCTAACCCTAACACTTACCCTTAACCTAACCCTAACCCTAACCCTAACCCTAACACTTTCCCTAACCCTACCCTAACCCTAACCCTAACCCTAACCCTTACCCTTACCCTTATCCTAACACTAAGCCTAACCCTAACCCTACCCTTACCCTAACCCTAACTCTAATCCTAAACCTAACCTAACCCTAACCCTAACCCTAACCCTAACCCTAACCTAACGCTTACCCTTACCCTAACCCTAAAACTAACCTTAACCCCAACCCTAAACCTGATCGTAACCCTAACCCTTACCCTAAACGTAAACCTAACCCTAATCTTAACCCTAACCCTAAACTTAATCTTAACTCTAACCCTTACCCTTACCCTCACCCTAACCTTAACCCTAACCCTAACCCTAACCTTAACCCTAACCTTAACTCTGACATTTATTCTTACCCTAACGTTAACCCTAAACCTAACCGTAACCCTAAACCTAACCCTTACCCTTACCCTAACCCTAAACCTAACCCTAACCCTTACTCTTACCCTAACGCTAACCCTAACCCTAACCGTAACTCTAACCCTAACTTTAACCCTAACCCTTACCCTTACCCTTACCATAACCGTAACCCTAAACCTAACCCTAACACTTACAGTAACCCTAACCCTAATCCTAACCCATAACCTTACCCTAACCCTAACCCTTACCCTTACCCTAACCCTAACCCTAACCTTAACCCCAACCCTAAACCTAATCCTAACCCTAAGCCTTACCCTAACCCTTACCCTAACCCTAACCCTACCCCTTACCCTAACCCTAACCCTAACCCATTACCCTAACCCTAAACTTAACTCTAACCCTTACCATAACCCTAACCGTAACCCTAACCCTAACCCTTACCCTTACCCTAACCCTAAACCTAACCATAAACCTAAACCTTACCCTTACCCTAACCCTAACCCTAACCCTCAACTTAACCCTGAACCTTACCCTTACCCTAACCCTAACCCTAATCCTAACCCTAAACCTAACCCTAAGCTTAACCCTTAACCTTACACTAACCCTAACCCTAAACCTAACCCTAAACCTTACCCTTACCCTAACCCTATCCCTAACCTTATCCCTAACCCTAACCCTAAACCTAAGCTTAACCTTAACCCTTATCCTTTCCCTAACCCTAACCCTAACCCTTAACCTAACCCTAACCCTAAACCTAACCCTTACCATACCCTAACCCTAACACTAAACCTAACAATAACCCTAACCCTAATCCTAACCCTAATCCTAATCCTTACCCTTACTCTTACCCTAACCCTAACCCTAAACTTAACAGTATCCCTAACCCTAACCCTTACCCTTACCCTAACCCTAACCCTAACATCAACCTTAACCCTCAACTTAACCCTAACCCTAACCCGTACCCTTACTCTAACACTAAGCCCAACCCTAAACCTAACCCTTACCCTAACACTTACCATAACCCTAACCCTAATCTTAACCCTAACCTAAACCTAATCCTAACCCTAACCTAAAACTTAACCCTAACCATAACCATAACCCTTACCCTTACCTAACACTAAGCCTATCCCTAACCCTAACCCTAACCCTTACCCTAACCCTAATCTAATCCTAACCATAATTCTTACCCTAACCATAATCATAACCCTAGCCCTAACCCTAACTCTAACCTAACCCTTAACCTTACCCTAACCCTAATCCTAACCTTCACCACAACCCTAAACTTAAGCGTAACCCTAACCCTTACCCTAACCGTAACCCTAACCCTAATCCTTACCCCAACCCTAACCCTAACCCTAACACTTGCCCTAACTCTACCCTAACCCTAACCCTTACCCTTACCCTAACCCTAACCCTAACCTCAACCTTAACCCTAATCTTAACCGTAACCCTAACCCTAACCCTTACCCTTACTCTAACACTAAGCCCAACCCTAAACCTAACCCTAACCCTTACCCTAACCCTAACCCTAATACTAACCCTAAACCTAAACCAAACCTTAACACTAAACTCAACCTTAACCCTAACCCTTACCCTAACCCTAACCCTAACAATAACCCTTACCCTAACACTAAGCCTAACCCTAACCCTTACCCTAACCCTAACTCTAATCCTAACCCTAAACCTAACCCTAACCCTAACCTTAATCCTAGCCCTAACCCTAACCCTAACCTAACCCTTACCCTTACCCTAACCCTAATCCTAATCTTAACCCCAACCCTAAACCTAACCCTAACCCTAACCCTTACCCTAACCATAAACCTAACCCTAATCTTAACCCTAACCCTAACCCTAATCTTAACCCTAACCCTTACCCTTACCCTCACCCTAACCTTAACCCTAACCCTAACCCTAACCGTAACACTAACCTTAACTCTGACATTTATTCTTACCCTAACCTTAACCCTAAACCTAACCCTAACCCCAAACCTCACCCTAACCCTAACCCTAACCCTAACCCTAACCCTTACCCTTACCCTAACCCTAATCCTAACCCTTACCCTAGCCCTAACCTTAACCCTTACCCTAACACTAACCCTAAGCCTAACCGCTAACCCTAAACCTAAACCTAACTCTAACCCTTACCATAACCCTAACCGTAACCTAACCCTTACCCTAACCCTAACCCGAACCCTTACCCTAACCCTAACCCTAACCCTAACTCTAAACCTAACCCTTACCCTAACCCTAACCCTAAACCTAACCCTCACCCTAAACCTAACCCTAATCCTAACCTCTAACCCTAACCCTAACACTTACCCTTACTCTAACCCTAACCCTAACCGTAGCCCTAACCCTAACCCTAACCCTAACCCTTACCCTAAACCTAACCGTAAACCTAACCCTTACCCTTACCCTAACCCTAACCCTAACCTTAACCCCAACCGTAAACCTAATCCTAACCCTAAGCCTTACCCTAACCCTTAGCCTAACCCTAACCCTAACCCTTACCCTAACCCTAAGCCTAACCCCTAACCCCAACCCTAAACTTAACTCTAACCCTTACCATAACCCTAACCCTAACCGAACCCTTACCCTAACCCTAACCCTAACCCTTACGCTAACCCTAACCCTAACCCTAACTCTAACCTTAACCCTAACCCTAACACTAACCCTAACCCTTACCCTAACCATAACCCTAAACATAACCCTCAATCTAACCCTAACCATAACCCTAAACTCTAACCCTAACCCTAAACGTAACCCTAATCCTACCCTTATCCTAAACCTAACTCTAACACTAACATTTACCCTTACCCTAAACCCTACCCTAACCCTAACCTTAACACTAACCCTTACCCTAACCCTAACGCTAACCCTAACCCTTACCTTACTCTAACCCTAAACCTAACTCTAACCCAAACCCTAACCCTAACCTTAAACCTTACCCTAACCCTTACTCTAACCCTAACCCTAACCTCAAACTTAACCCCAACCCTAACCATAACCCTAACTCTTACCCTAAGTCTAACCCTAACATTAACCCTAACCCTAACCCTTACCCTAACCCTAACCCTAACCCTAACCCTTACCCTTACCCTTACCCTCACCCTAACCCTAAACTTAACCCATACCCTAAATCTAACTCTAACCCTAACCCTTACTCTAACACTTACCCTAAACCAAACCCTAACCCTAACACTTACATTTACCCGAACCCTAACCCTAACCCTAACCCTTACCCTAAACCTAACCCTAACCCTTACCCTAACCCTAACCCTAACCCTTAACCTAACCCTAACACTAACCCTAACCCTTACCCTTACCCTAACCCTAACCCAAACCCTAAACCTAACCCTTACCCTTACCCTAACCCTAACCCTAACCCTAACCCTTACCCTAACCCTAACCCTAACCCTAAACCTAACCCTTACCCTTACCCTAACCCTAACCCTAACCCTAATCCTAACCCGAAACCTTACCCTAACCCTCACCCTAACACTAACCCTAAACTTAACCCTAACCCTCAACTTAAACCTAACGCTTACCCTTACCCTAACCCTAACCCTATCCCTAATCCTAACCCTAAACCTAACCCTAACCTTAACCTTAACCCTTAACCTTCCACTAAACCTAACCCTAAACCTAACCCTAACCCTTACCCTTACCCTAAACCTAACCCTAACCTTATCCCTAACCCTAACCCTAAACCTAGCCTTAACCCTAACCCTTATCCCTTCCCTAACCCTAACCCTAACCCTAAACCTAACCCTTAACCTTACCCTAACCCTAACACTAAACCTAACCCTAATCCTAACCCTAACCCTCACCCTTAGCATAACCCTAACCATAACCATAACCCTAATACTTAAACCTACCCTAACCCTAAACCTAACCTTAACCCCAATCCTAAACCTAATCCTAACCCGAACCCTAAATCTTACCCTTACCCTATCCCTAATCTAAACCTAACAATAACCCTAACCCTAACCATTACCCTAACCCTAACCCTAATCCTAACCCTAACTGGTACCCTTACCTAAACCTAACCCTAACACTAAACCTAACCCTAACCCTTACCCTAACCCTAACCCTTACCCTTACCCTAACCCTAATCCTAATTTTAACCCCAACCCTAAACCTAACCCTAACCCTAACCCTTACCCTAACCATAAACCTAACCCTAATCTTAACCCTAAACCTAACCGTAATCTTAACCCTAACCCTTACCCTTACCCTCACCCTAACCTTAACCCTAACCCTAACCCTAACCGTAACCCTAACCTTAACTCTGACATTTATTCTTACCCTAACCTTAACCCTAACTCTAACCCTAACCCTAACCTCAACCTTAACCCTCACCTTAACCCTCACCCTAACCCTAACACTTACCCTTACTCTACCACTAAGCCTAACCCTAAAACTAACCCTAACCCTAACCCTAACCCTAATCCTAACCCTAAACCTAACCCTAACCCTAACCCTAACCTCAAATTTAACCCTAACCCTAACCCTAACCCTTACCCTTACCCTAACCCTAAGCCTAACCCTAACCCTAAGATAAACCCTAACCCTTACCCTAACCCTAACTCTAATCCTAACGATAAACCTAACCATAACCCTAACCATATCCCAGACCTAACCCTAACCCTAACCTAACCCTTACCCTTACCCTAACCCTAATCCTAACCTTAACCCCAACCCTAAACCTAACCATAACCCTAACCCTTACCCAAACCGTAAACCTAACCCTAACCCTTACCCTAACACTAACCGTAATCTTAAACCTAACCCTTACCCTTACCCTCATCCTAACCTTAATCCTAACCCTAACCCTAACTGTAACCCTAACCTTAACTCTGACATTTATCCTTACCCTAACCCTAACCCTAAACCTAACCCTAACACTAAACCTAACCCTTACCCTAACCCTAACCCTAATCCTAACCCTAACACTTACCCTAACCCTAACCCTTACCCTAACCGTAACCCTAAACCTAACCCTTACCCTAACCCTAACCCTAATCTTAACCCTAACCCTTACCCTTACCCTCACCCTAACCTTAACCCTAACAATACCCCAAACCGTAACCCAAACCTTAACCCTGACATTTATCCTTACCCTAACCCTAACCCTAACTTTAACCCTAATCCTTTCCCTTACCCTTACCCTAACCGTAACCCTAAACCTAACGCTAACACTTACCCTAACCCTAACCCTAAAACATAACCTTACCATAACCCTAACCCTAAACCTAACCGTAACCTTAACGTAACCCTAATACTAACCCTAACCCTAACCCTAAGCATAACCGTAACCCTAACCCTAACCCTAACGCTTGCCCTAACTCTACCCTAACCCTAACCCTTACCCTTACCCTAACCCTAACCCTAACCTCAACCTTAACCCTAATCTTAACCGTAACCCTAACCCTAACCCTTACCCTTACTCTAACACTAAGCCCAACCCTAAACCTAACCCTAACCCTTACCCTAACTCTAACCCTAATACTAACCCTAAACCTAAACCAAACCTTAACACTAAACTCAACCTTAACCCTAACCCTTACCCTAACCCTAACCCTAACAATAACCCTTACCCTAACACTAAGCCTAACCCTAACCCTTACCCTAACCCTAACTCTAATCCTAACCCTAAACCTAACCCTAACCCTAACCTTAACCCTAGCCCTAACCCTAACCCTAACCTAACCCTTACCCTTACCCTAACCCTAATCCTAATCTTAACCCCAACCCTAAACCTAACCCTAACCCTAACCCTTACCCTAACCGTAAACCTAACCCTAATCTTAACCCTAACCCTAACCCTAATCTTAACCCTAACCCTTACCCTTACCCTCACCCTAACCTTAACCCTAACCCTAACCCTAACCGTAACACTAACCTTAACTCTGACATTTATTCTTACCCTAACCTTAACCCTAAACCTAACCCTAACCCCAAACCTCACCCTAACCCTAACCCTAACCCTAACCCTAACCCTAAGCATAACCCTAACCCTAACCCTAATCCTTACCCTTACCCTAACCCTAATCCTAACCCTTACCCTAACCCTAACCTTAACCCTTACCCTAACACTAACCCTAAGCCTAACTGCTAACCCTAAACCTAAACCTAACTCTAACCCTTACCATAACCCTAACCCTAATCTAACCCTTACCCTAACCCTAACCCTAACCCTAAACCTAAACCTAACCCTTACC
>JANJXV010000053.1:4832500-4870000 GCA_024803745.1 Megascapheus bottae | reverse complement strand
CTCTAACCCTAATCGTAACCCTAACCCTAACCCGAACCCTCACCCTAACCCTAACCATAACCCTAAACCCTAACCCTAACCTAACCCTAACCCTAACCCTTACCCCAAACCTAAGCCTAATCCTAACCCTCACCCTAACCCTAACCCTAACCTTAACCCTAACCCTAACCTTAACGTAAACCCTTAACCTTACCCTAACCCTAAACCTAACCCTAACAATAACCTTAACTCTAACCCTAACCCTAACCCTAACACTAACCCTTACCCTAACCCTATCCCTAACCCTAACCCTTACCCTAACACTAACCCTAAACCTAACCCTTACCCTAACCCTAACCATAACCCTAAACCCTAACCCTAACCCTTACCATTTCCCTAACCATAACCCTAACCCTAAACCTAACCCCTTACCCTAACACTTACCCTAAACCTAACCCTAACCCTTACACTTACCCGAACCCTAACCCTAACCCTAAAACTAACCCTTACCTTACTGTAACCCTAACACTTCACCTAACCCCAAACCTAACCCTAACCCTTACCCTTACCCTAACCCTAACCCTAAACCTAACCTTAACACTTACCCTTACCCTAACCCTAAACTTAACCCTTACCCTAACCCTAACCCTAGCCCAACCCTAACCGCTAATCCTAACCCTAACCCCAACCCTAAAACTTACCCTTACCCTAACCCTAACCCTAACTCTAACCCTAATCGTAACCCTAAACCTAACCCGAACCCGAACCCTAACCCTAACCATAACCCTAAACCCTAACCCTAACCTAACCCTAACACTAACCCTTACCCCAAAACTAAGCCTAATCCTAACCCTCACCCTAACCCTAACCCTAAACTTAACCCTAACCCTAACCTTAACGTAAACCCTTACCCTTACCCTAACCCTAAACCTAACCCTAACAATAAACTTAACTCTAACCCTAACCCTAACCCTAACACTAACCCTTACCCTAACCCTACCCCTAACCCTAACACTTACCCTAACACTAACCCTAAACCTAACCCTTACCCTAACCCTAACCCTAACCCTAAACCCTAACCCTAACCCTAATCCTAACCCTTACCATTTCCCTAACCATAACCCTAACCCTAAACCTAACCCCTTACCCTAACAATTACCCTAAACCTAACCCTAACCCTTACACTTACCCGAACCCTAACCCTAACCCTAAACCTAACCCTTACCCTTACTGTAACCCTAACCCTTCACCTAACCGCAAACCTAACCCTTACCCTTACCCTAACCCTAACACTAAACCTAACCATAACCCAAACCCTAACCCTAATCCTAACTCTTACCCTTAGCTTAAGCCTAACACTAAACCTAACCCTAACCCTAACCTTAACCCTTACCCTTACCCTAACACTAAGCCTAACCCTAACCCTAACCGTAACCTTAACCCTTACCCTAACCCTAACAGTAAACCTACCCCTAACCTTAACCTTAACCCTAGCCCTAACCCTAACCCTAACCTAACCCTTACCCTTACCCTAATCCTAATCCTAACCTTAACCCCAACCCTAAACCTAACCCTATCCCTATCCCTAACCTTTACGCTAACTGTAACCGTAACCCTAACCCTTACCCTAACCCTAACCCTAACCCTAATCTTAACCGTAACCCTAACCTAACCCTAACCTTAACTCTAACATTTATCCTTACCCGAACCCTAACCCTAACACTAACCCTAACCCTTACCCTTACCCTAACCCTAACCCTCCCTCTAACTCTAACCTTAACCTCAACCATAACCCTACCCCAAACCCTAACCCCAACCCTTACACTTACCCTAACCCTAACCCTAACCCTATCCTTAACCCCAACCCTAAACCTAACCTTACCCTAACCCTAACCCTTACCCTAACCCTAACCCTAACCCTATCCCTAACCCTTACCCTAACCCTAAACCTTATCCTCACCCGAACCCTAACCCTAACCTTTAACCTAACCCTAACATTAACCCTAACCCCTAACCCTAACCCTTACCCTAACCATAACCCTAACCCTAAAACTTACCCTTCCTCTAAACCTAACCCTAACTCTAACCCTAACCCTAACCCTACCCGTAACCCTTACCCTAACCCTAACCGTAACCCTAACCCTTACCCTAAACCTAACCCTAACCCTTACCCTAATCCTAACCCTAACCCTTCCTTAACTCTAACCCTAACCTCAACCATAACCATAACCCTAACCCTAAACCTTAGCCTTACCCTAACCCTAACCCTAACCCTTACCCTTACACTAACCCTAACCCTAAACCTAACCCTAACCCTTACCCTTATCCTCACCCTAAACAGAACCCTAACCCTAAACCTAACCTGAACTCTAACACTTATCCTTACCCTAACCCTAATCCTAAACCTAACCCTAACCCAAACCTAAACCTTACCTTTAGAATAACCCTAACCGTAAACCTAAAACTAAACCTTACCCTAACCCTAACCCTAAACTTAACCCTAACCCTTAACCTTACACTTACCCTAACCCTAACCCTAACCCTAACTCTAACACTTACCCTAACCCTAAACCTAACCCTAACCCTTACCCTTACCCTTACCCTAACTCTAACCCTAACCTTAACCATAACCATAACCATAACCTTAAACCTAACCCGAACCCTAAACCTATCCCTAAACCTAAACCTAACCCTAACCCTAAACCTTACCCTAACCCTAACCCTAAAACTAACGCTAACCCTAACCCTAACCCTTACCCTTACCCTAACCCTAACCCTAACCCTAACCCTAACCCTTACACTTACCCTAACACCTAACCCTAACCCTAACCATAACCTTACCCTAACCATAACCAGAACCCTAACCCTAACACTTACACTTACCCTAACCCTAACCCTTATCCTAACCCTAACCCTAAACCTAACCCTAACCCTTAACCTAACCCTAACCATAACCCTAACCCTAAACTTTACCCTTAACCTAACTCTAACCCTTACCCTTACCCTAAACCTAACCCTAACCCTAAACCTAACCCTAACCTTAACACTAACCCTTACCCTTTCCCTAACCCTAACCCCAACCCTAACCCTAACCCTAACCCTAACACTTACCCTAACCCTAACCCTAACACTTACCCTTACTCTAACCCTAAACCTAACCCTAACCCTAAAAATTGCCCTAACCCTACCATAACCCTAACCCTTACCCCTACCCTAACCCTAACCCTAACTTCACCCCTAACCCTAATCTTAACCATAACCCTAACCCTAACCCTTACCCTTACTCTAACACTAAGCACAACCCTAAACCTAACCCTAACCGTAAACCTTACCCTAACCCTAACCTTAATCCTAACCCTAAACCTTATCCTAACCCTAAACTCTACCTTAACCCTAACCCTACCCTAACCCTAACCCTTACCCTTACCCTAACCCTAATCCTAACCTCAACCTTAACCCTAATCTTAACCGTAACCCTAAACCTAACCCTTTCCCTTACTCTAACACTAAGCCAACCCTAAACCTAACCCTAACCCTTACCCTAACCCTAACCCTAATACTAACCGTAAACCTAAACCTCACCCTTACACTAAACTCAACCTTAATCCTAACCCTAAGCCTAACACTTACCCTTACCCTAACCCTAATCCTAACCCTTACCCTAACCCTAACCCTAACCCTTACCCTAACACTAACCCTAAGCCTAACCCCTAACCCTAACCCCAAACCTAACTCTAAACCTTACCATAACCCTAACCGTAACCTAACCCTTACCCTAAACCTAACCCTAACCCTTACCCTAACCCTAACCCTAACCCTAACCCTAACCATAACCATAACCCTAACCCTAACCCTAAACCTAACCCTTACCCTAACCCTAAACCTAAACCTAATCCTCACCCTAACATCTAACCCTAACCCTAACCCTAACACTTACCCTTACCCTAACCCTAAACCTAACCGTAGCCCTAAACCTAACCCTAACCCTAACCCTTACCCTTACCCTTACCCTTACCCTAACCCTAACCCTAACCTTAACAGTAACCCTAACCCTAACCCTTACCCTTTCCCTAACCCTAACCCTAACTCTAACCCAAACCCTAACCCTAACCCTAACCTCAACCTTAACCCCAACCCTAACCATAACCCTAGCCCTTACCCTAAGTCTAACCCTAACCCTAACCCTAACCCTAACCCTAACCCTAACCCTAACCCTAACCCTTATTCTAACACTAAGCCCAACCCTAAACCTAACCCTAACCCTAAACCTTACCCTAACCCTAACCTTAATCCTATCCCTAAACCTTAACCTAACTCTGACCCTAACCTCAGCCTTAACCCTAACCCTAACCCTAACCCTAACCCTTACCCTTACCCTAACACTAAGCCTAACCTGAACCCTAACCCTAACCCTAACCCTTACCCTAACCCTAACTCTAATCCTAACCCTAAACCTAACCCTAACGCTAACCTTAACCCTAGCCCTAACCTTAACCCTAACCTAACCCTTACCCTTACCGTAACCCTAATCCTAACCTTAACCCCAACCCTAAACCTAACCCTAACCCTAACCCTTACCCTAACCCTAAACCAAACCCTGACCCTAACGCTAATCCTAAACCTAACCCTAAACCTTACCCTTACCCTTACCCTTACCCTAACCCTAACCCTAAACTTAACAGTAACCCTAACTCTAATCCTTACCCCTACACTAACCCTAACCCTAAAACTTACCCTAACCCTTACTCTAACCCTAACCCTAACCTCAACCTTAACCCCAACCCTAACCATAAACCTAACCCTTACCCTAAGTCTCATCCTAACATTAACCCTAACCCTAAACCCTACCCTAACCCTAACCCTAACGCTAACCCTTACCCTTACCCTAACCCTAAATCTAACCCTAAACCTAACCCTTACACTTACCCTAAACCTAAACCTAACCCTAACCCTAATCCTAACCCTAAACCTTAGCCTAACCCTCACCTTCACCCTAACCTTAACCCTAACCCTAACCCTAAACCTAACCCTCAACTTAACCCTAACCCTTACCCTTACCCTAACCCTAACCCTAATCCTAACCCTAAACCTAACCCTAACCTTAACCTTAAACCTAAACCTTACACTAACCCTAACCCTAAACCTAACCCTAAACCTTACCCTTACCCTAACCCTATCCCTAACCTTATCCCTAACCCTAACCCTAAACCTAAGCTTAACCCTAACCCTTATCTTTTCCCTAACCCTAACCCTAACCCTAACCCTAATCCTAAACCTAACCCTTACCATACCCTAACCCTAACACTAAACCTAACAATAACCCTAACCCTAATCCTAACCCTAAACCTAACCCTTACCCTTACCCTTACCCTAACCCTAACCCTAACCTTAACAGTAACCCTAAGCCTAACCCTTTCCCTTACTCTAACCCTAACCCTAACATCAACCTTAACCCTCACCTTAACCCTAACCCTAACCCGTATCCTTACTCTAACACTAAGCCCAACCCTAAACCTAACCCTAACCCTAACACTTACCCTAACCCTAACCCTAATCCTACCCCTAACCTAAACCTAACCCTAACCCTAACATAAAACTTAACCCTAACCCTAACCCTAACCCTTACCCGAACCCCAATCTAATCCTAACCATAATTCTTACCCTAACCATAATCATAACCCTAGCCCTAACTCTAACCTAACCCTTACCCTTACCCTAAACCTAATCCTAAACTTAACCACAACCCTAAACTTAAGCGTAACCCTAACCTTTACCCTAACCGTAACCCTAACCCTAACCCTTACCCTAACCCTAACCCTAACCCTAATCTTAACCCTAACCCTTACCTTTACCCTCTCCCTAACCTTAACCCTAACCCTAACCGTAACCCTAACCTTAACTCTGACATTTATCCTTACCCTAAACCGAACCCTAACCCTCACCCTAACCCTAAACCTAACCCTTACCCTAACCCTAACCCTAACCCTAACACTTACCCTAACCCTAACCCTTACCCTAACCCTAACTCTAATCCTAACCATAAACCTAACCCTAACCCTAACCATAACACTAGCCCTAACCCTGACCCTAACCTAACCCTTACCCTTACCCTAACCCTAATCCTAACCTTAACCCCAACCCTAATCTTAACCGGAACCCTAAACCTTACCCTAACCGTAACCCTAAACCTAACCCTTACCCTAACCCTAACCCTAATCTTAACCCTAACCCTTACCCTTACCCTCACCCTAACCTTAACCCTAACCCTAACCATAACCATAACCCTAAACTTAACTCTGACATTTATCCTTACCCTAACCCTAACCCTAACCCTAACACTAAAACTAACACTTACCCTAACCCTAACCCTAAACCTAACCCTAACCCTTACCCTAACCCTAACCCTAATCTTAACCCTAAACCTTAACCTTACCCTCACCCTAACCTTAACCCTAACCCTAAACCTAACCGTAACCCTAACCTTAACTCTGACATTTATCCTTATCCTAAACCTATCCCTAAATTTAACCCTAACCCTTGCCCTTACCCTAACCCTAACCCTAACCCTAACACATAACCTTAACCTAACCCTAACCCTAAACCTAACCGTAACCCTAAACCTAACCTAATTCTAACCCTAACCCTAACCCTAAGTATAACCCTAAACCTAACCCTAACCCTAATAATCAAACCTACCCTAACCCTAAACCTAACCTTAACCACAACCCAAAACCTAACCCTAACCCTAACCCCTACCCTAAAGCTAATCCTAACCCTAACCCTTACCCTAACCGTTACCCTAACCGTAACCCTAACCCTTACCCTAAACCTAACCCTAACCCTAACACTTACCCTTAACCTAACCCTAACCCTAACCCTAACCCTAACACTTTCCCTAACCCTACCCTAACCCTAACCCTAACCCTAACCCTTACCCTTACCCTAACACTAAGCCTAACCCTAACCCTACCCTTACCCTAACCCTAACTCTAATCCTAAACCTAAACCTAACCCTAACCCTAACCCTAACCCTAACCCTAACCCAAACCTAACGCTTACCCTTACCCTAACCCTAATCCTAACCTTAACCCCAACCCTAAACCTAATCCTAACCCTAACCCTTACCCTAAATGTAAACCTAACCCTAATCTTAACCCTAACCCTAAACTTAATCTTAACTCTAACCCTTACCCTTACCCTCACCCTAACCTTAACCCTAACCCTAACCCTAACCCTAACCTTAACCCTAACCTTAACTCTGACATTTATTCTTACCCTAACGTTAACCCTAAACCTAACCCTAACCCTAAACCTAACCCTTACCCTTACCCTAACCCTAAACCTAACCCTAACCCTTACTCTTACCCTAACGCTAACCCTAACCCTAACCGTAACTCTAACCCTAACTTTAACCCTAACCCTTACCCTTACCCTTACCCTAACCGTAACCCTAAACCTAACCCTAACACTTACAGTAACCCTAACCCTAATCCTAACCCATAACCTTACCCTAACCCTAACCCTAAACCTAACCGTAACCCTAAACCTAACCCTAATCCTAACCCTAACCCTAACCCCAAGCATAACCCTAACCTTAACCCTAATAATTAAACCTACCCTAACCCTAAACCTAACCTTAACCCCAATCCTAAACCTAACCCTAACTCTAACCCTAAATCTTACCCTTACCCTATCCCTAATCTAAACCTAACCCTAACCCTAACCCTAACCATTACCCTAACCCTAACCCTAATCCTAACCCTAACTCGTACCCTTACCTAAACCTAACCCTAACCGTAAACTCAACCCTAACCCTGACACTAACCCTAACACTTACCCTTACCCTAAGCCTAAACCTAACCCTTACCCTAAACCTAACCCTAATCTTTACCCTAACCCAAACCCTAAGCCTAACCCCTAACCCTAACCCTAAACCTAACTCTAACCCTTACCATAACCCTAACTCTAACCTAACCCTTACCCTAACCCTAACCCTAACCCTTACCCTAACCCTAACCCAAACCCTAACCTTAACCCTAACCGAAAAACTAAACCTAACCCTTACCCTAACCCTAAACCTAAACCTAACCCAAAACCTAACCCTAACCCTAACCCTAACCCTAACCCTAACCCTAACCCTAAGCCTTACCCTAACCCTTACCCTAACCCTAACCCTAACCCTAACCCTTACCCTAACCCTAAGCCTAACCCATTACCCTAACCCTAAACTTAACTCTAACCCTTACCATAACCCTAACCGTAACCCTAACCCTAACCCTTACCCTTACCCTAACCCTAAACCTAACCCTAAACCTAAACCTAAACCTTACCCTTACCCTAACCCTAACCCTAACCCTCAACTTAACCCTGACCCTTACCCTTACCCTAACCCTAACCCTAATCCTAACCCTAAACCTAACCCTAAGCTTAACCCTTAACCTTACACTAACCCTAACCCTAAACCTAACCCTAAACCTTACCCTTACCCTAACCCTATCCCTAACCTTATCCCTAACCCTAACCCTAAACCTAAGCTTAACCCTAACCCTTATCCTTTCCCTAACCCTAACCCTAACCCTTAACCTAACCCTAACCCTAAACCTAACCCTTACCATACCCTAACCCTAACACTAAACCTAACAATAACCCTAACCCTAATCCTAACCCTAATCCTAATCCTTACCCTTACTCTTACCCTAACCCTAACCCTAAACTTAACAGTATCCCTAACCCTAACCCTTACCCTTACCCTAACCCTAACCCTAACATCAACCTTAACCCTCAACTTAACCCTAACCCTAACCCGTACCCTTACTCTAACACTAAGCCCAACCCTAAACCTAACCCTAACCCTAACACTTACCCTAACCCTAACCCTAATCTTAACCCTAACCTAAACCTAATCCTAACCCTAACCTAAAACTTAACCCTAACCATAACCATAACCCTTACCCTTACCCTAACACTAAGCCTATCCCTAACCCTAACCCTAACCCTTACCCTAACCCTAATCTAATCCTAACCATAATTCTTACCCTAACCATAATCATAACCCTAGCCCTAACCCTAACTCTAACCTAACCCTTACCCTTACCCTAACCCTAATCCTAACCTTCACCACAACCCTAAACTTAAGCGTAACCCTAACCCTTACCCTAACCGTAACCCTAACCCTAACCCTAACCCTTACCCCAACCCTAACCCTAACCCTAACCCTAATCTTAACCCTAACCCTTACCCTTACCCTCTCCCTAACCTTAACCCTAACCCTAACCGTAACCCTAACCTTATCTCTGACATTTATCCTTACCCTAACCCTTACCCTAACCCTAACCATAACCCTAACACTTACCCTAACCCTAACCCTTACCCTAACCCTAACTCTAATCCTAACCATAAACCTAACCCTAACCCTAACCATAACCCTAGACCTAACCCTAACCCTAACCTAACTCTTACCTTACCCTAACCATAATCCTAACCTTAACCCCAACCCTAATCTTAACCGTAACCCTAACCCTTACCCTAACCGTAACCCTAAACCTAACCCTTACCCTAACCCTAAACCTCAACTTAACCCTAACCCTTACCCTTACCCTCACCCTCACCTTAACCCTAACCCTAACCCTAACCATAACCCTAACCTTAACTCTGACATTTATCCTTACCCTAACCCTAACCCTAACCCTAAAACTAACCCTTACCCTAAACCTAACCCTAACCCTAAAACTAACCCTTACCCTAACCCTAACACTAAACCTTACCCTAACCCTTACCCTTACCCTCACCATAACCTTAACCCTAACCGTAACCCTAACCTTAACTCTGACATTTATCCTTATCCTAACCCTATCCCTAACTTTAACCCTAACCCTTGCCCTTACCCTAACCCTAACCCTAACCCTAACACATAACCTTAACCTAACCCTAACCCTAAACCTAACCGTAACCCTAAACCTAACCTAATTCTAACCGTAACCCTAACCCTAAGCATAAACCTAAACCTAACCCTAACCCTAATAATCAAACCTACCCCAACCCTAAACCTAACCTTAACCACAACCCAAAACCTAACCATAATCCTAACCCCTACCCTAAAGGTAATCCTAACCCTAACCCTTACCCTAACCGTTACGCTAACCCTAACCCTAACACTTACCCTAACCCTAACCCTAACCCTAACCCTAACACTTACCCTTACCCTAACCCTAACCCCAACCCTAACCCTAACACTTTCCCTAACCATACCCTAACCCTAACCCTTACCGTTACCCTAACCCTAAACCTAACCTCAAACTTAACCCTAATCCTAACCGTAACCCTAACCCTAACGCTTACCCTTACTCTAACACTAAGCCTAACCCTAAACCTAACCCTAACCCTAACCCTTATCCTAACCCTAACCCTAATCCTAACCCTAAACCTAAACCTAACCCTAACCCTAAACTCAAACTTAACCCTAAACCTAACCCTAACCCTAACCCTTACCCTTACCCTAACACTAAGCCTAACCCTAACCCTAACCCTAACCCAAACCCTTACCCTAACCCTAACTCTAATCCTAAACCTAAACCTAACCCTAACCCTAACCTTAACCCTAGCCCTAACCCTAACCCTAACCTAACCCTTACCCTTACCCTAACCCTAATCCTAACCTTAACCCCAACCCTAAACCTAATCCTAACCCTAACCCTTACCCTAAGCGTAAACCTAACCCTAATCTTAACCCTAACCCTAACCTTAATCTTAACTCTAACCCTTACCCTTACCCTCACCCTAACCTTAACACTAACCCTAACCCTAACCTTAACCCTAACCTTAACTCTGACATTTATTCTTACCCTAACCTTAACCCTAAACCTAACCCTAACCCTCAACCTAACCCTTACCCTTACCCTAAACCTAAACCTAACCCTAACCCTTACTCTTACCCTAACGCTAACCCTTACCCTAACCCTAACTCTAACCCTAACTTTAACCCTAACCCTTACCCTTACCCTTACCCTAACCGTAACGCTAAACCTAATCCTAACACTTACATTAACCCTAACCCTAACCCTAAACCATAACCTTACCCTAACCCTAACCCTAAACCTAACCGTAACCCTAAACCTAAACCTAATCCTAACCCTAACCCTAACCCTAAGCATAACCCTAACTCTAACCCTAATAATTAAACCTACCCTAACCCTAAACCTAACCTTAACCCCAATCCTAAACCTAACCCTAACTCTAACCCTAAATCTTACCCTTACCCTATCCCTAATCTAAACCTAACCCTAACCCTAACCCTAACCATTAACCTAACCCTAACCCTAATCCTAACCCTAACTGGTACCCTTACCTAAACCTAACCCTAACCCTAAACTTAACCCTAACACTCACCCTAACCCTAACACTTGCCCTTACCTTAACCCTAACCCTAACCCTTACCCTAACCGTAACCCTAATCCTTACCGTAACCCAAACCCTAAGCCTAACCCCTAACCCTAACCCTAAACCTAACTCTAAACCTTACCATAACCCTAACTCTAACCTAACCCTTACCCTAACCCTAACCCTAACCCTTACCCTAACCCTAACCCTAACCCTAACCTTAACCCTAACCGAAACCCTAAACCTAACCCTTACCCTAACCCTAAACCTAAACCTAACCCACACCCTAACCCTAACTCTAACCCTAACCTCTAACCGTAACCCTAACCCTAACACTTAACCTTACCCTAACCCTAACCCTAACCGTAGACCTAACCCTAACCCTAACCCTAAACCTTACCCTAACCCTAACCCTAACCCTAACCCTTACCCTTACCCTAAACCTAACCCTAACCTTAACCCCAACCCTAAACCTACTCCTAACCCTAAGCCTTACCCTAACCCTTACATTAACCCTAACCGTAACCCTTACCCTAACCCTAAGCCTAACCCCTAACCCTAACCCTAACCCTAACCTTAACCCTAACCGAAACCCTAAACCTAACCCTTACCCTAAACCTAAACCTAAACCTAACCCACACCCTAACTCTAACCCTAACCCTAACCTCTAACCCTAACCCTAACCCTAACACTTAACCTTACCCTAACCCCAACCCTAAACCTAATCCTAACCCTAAGCCTTACCCTAACCCTTACCCTAACCCTAACCCTAACCCTTACCCTAACCCTAAGCCTAACCCCTAAACCTAACCCTAAACTTAACTCTAACCCTTACCATAACCCTAACTCTAACCGAACCCTTACCCTAATCCTAACCCTAACCCTTACGCTAACCCTAACCCTAACCCTAACCCTAACCTTAACCCTAACCCTAACACTAACCCTTACCCTAACCACAACCCTAAACCTAACCCTCACCCTAACCCTAACCCTAACCCTAAACTCTAACCCTAACCCTAAACGTAACCCTAATCCTACCCTTATCCTAAACCTAAATTTAACACTAACATTTACCCTTACCCTAAACCATACCCTAACCCTAACCTTAACACTAACCCTTACCCTAACCCTAACCCTAACCCTTACCTTACTCTAACCCTAAACCTAACTCTAACCCAAACACTAACCCTAAACTTAAACCTTACCCTAACCTTTACTCCAACCCTAACCCTAACCTCAACCTTAACCCCAACCCTAACCATAACCCTAACTCTTACCCTAAGTCTACCCTAACATTAACCCTAACCAGAATCCTTACCCTAACCTAACCCTAACCCTAACCCTTACCCGTAACCTAATGCTAACCCTAACAATAAACCTGACCCTTACCCTTAACCTAACACTAACCCTAACCCTAACCCTAATCCTAACCCGAAACCTTACCCTACCCCTCACCCTACCACTAACCCTAAACCTAACCCTAACCCTCAACTTAACCCTAACCCTTACCCTTACCCTAACCCTAACCCTAATCCTAACCCTAAACCTAACCCTAACCTTAACCTTAACCCTTAACCTTACACTAAACCTAACCCTAAACCTAAACCTAACCCTTACCCTTACCCTAAACCTAACCCTAACCTTATCCCTCACCCTAACCCTAAACCTAACCTTAACCCTAACCCTTATCATTTCCCTAACCCTAACCCTAACCCTAAACCTAACCCTTACCCTTACCCTAACCCTAACACTAAACCTAACCCTAACACTAAAACTAACCCTAAGCATAACCCTAATCATAACACTAACCCTAATAATTAAACCTACCCTAACCCTAACCCTAACCCTAACCCTTACCCTTACCCTAACACTAAGCCTAACCCTAACCCTAAGCCTAAACCTAACCCTTACCCTTACTCTAACACTAAGCCTAACCCTAAACCTAACCCTGACCCTAACACTAACCCTAACCCTAACCCTAATCCTAACCCTAACCCTAAACCTAACCCTAACCCTAACCTCAAACTTAACCCTAACCCTAACCCTAACCCTTACCCTTACTCTAACACTGAGCCTAACCCTAAACCTAACCCTACCCCTAACACTTACCCTAACCCTAACACTAATTCTAACCCTAAACCTAAACCTAACCCTAACCCTAACCTCAAACTTAACCCTAACCCTAATCCTAACCCTTACTCTTATCCTAACACTAAGCCTAACCCTAAACCTAACCCTAACCCTTACCCTAACACTAACTCTAATCCTAACCCTAAACCTAACCCTAACCCTAACCATAACCCTAGCCCTAACCATAACCCTAGCCCTACCCCTAATATTAACCTAACCCTTACCCTTACCCTAACCCTAATCCTAACCTTAACACCAACCCTAAACCTAACCGTAACCCTAACCCTTACCCTAAACGCAACCCTAACCCTAACCCTTACCCTAACCCTAACCCTAATCTTAACCCTAACCCTTACCCTTACCCTAACCCTAACCTTAACCCTAACCCTAACCCTAACCGTAACCCTAACCTTAACTCTGACATTTATCCTTACCCTAACCCTAACCCTAAACCTAACCCTAACCCTAAACATAACCCTTACCCTAACCCTAACCCTAACCCTAACCCTAATCCTAACCCTAAACCTAAACCTAACCCTAACCCTAACCTCAAACTTAACCCTAACCCTAACCCTAACCCTTACCCTTACTCTAACACTGAGCCTAACCCTAAACCTAACCGTAACCCTAACACTTACCCTAACCCTAACCATAATCCTAAACCTAAACCTAAACCTAACCCTAACCCTAAACTCAAACTTAACCCTAACCCTAATCCTAACCCTTACCCTTATCCTAACACTAAGCCTAAGCCTAACCCTAACCCTAACCCTTACCCTAACCCTAACTCTAATCCTAACCCTAAACCTAACCCTAACCCTAACCATAACCCTAGCCCTACCCCTAATATTAACCAAACCCTTACCCTTACCCTAACCCTAATCCTAACCTTAACCCCAACCCTAAACCTAACCGTAACCCCAACCCTTACCCTAAAAGCAACCATAACCCTACCCCTTACCCTAACCCTAACCCTAACCCTAATCTTAACCCTAACCCTTACCCTTCCCCTCACCCTAACCTAACCGTAACCCTAACCTTAACTCTGACATTTATCCTTACCCTAACCCTAACCCTAAACCTAACCCTAACCCTTACCCTAACCCTAACGCTTACCCTAACCCTAACCCTAAACCTTACCCTTAAGGTAAACCTAACCCTAAACCTTACCCTAACCCTAACCCTAATCTTAAACCTAACCCTTACCCTTACCCTCATCCTAACCTTAACCCTAACCCTAACCCTAACCCTAACCGTAACACTAACCTTAACTCTGATATTTATTCTTACCCTAAACTTAACCCTAAACCTAACCCTAACCCTAAACCTCACACTAACCCTAACCCTAACCCTAACCCTAACCCTAAGCATAACCCTAAACCTAACCCTAACCCTTACCCTTACCCTAACCCTAATCCTAAACCTTACCCTAACCCTAACCCTAACCCTTACCCTAACACTAACCCTAAGCCTAACCCCTAACCCTAACCCTAAACCTAACTCTAACCCTTACCATAACCCTAACCCTAACCTAACCCTTACCCAACCCTAACCTAACCCTTACCCTAACCCTAACCCTAACCCTAAACTCTAACCCTAACCCTAACCCTAACACTTACCGTTAACCTAACCCTAACCTAACCATAGCCCTAACCCTAACCCTAACCTTAACCCTTACCCTGAACCTAACCCTAAACCTAACCCTTACCCTTACCCTAACCCTAACCCTAACTTTAACCCCAACCCTAAACCTAATCCTAACCCTAACCCTTACCCTAATCCTTACCCTAACCCTAACCCTAACCCTTACCCTAACCCTAAGCCTAACCCCTAACCCTAACAATAAACTTAACTCTAACCCTTACCAGAACCCTAACCTTAACTGAACACTTACCCTAACCCTAACCCTAACCCTTACGCTAACCCTAACCCTAATCCTAACCCTAACCTTAACCCTAACCCTAACACTAACCCTAACACTTACCCTAAACATAACCCTAAACCTAACCCTCACCCTAACCCTAACCCTAACCTCTAACCCTAACCCTAACCCTAAACCTAACCCTAATCCTACCCTTATCCTAAACCTAACCCTAACACTAACACTTACCTTTACCCTAACCCCTACCCTAACCCTAACCTCAACACTAACACTTACCCTAACCCTAAACCTAACCCTTACCCTTACCCTAACCCTAACCCTAACTCTAACCCAAACCCTAACCCTAACCCTAAACCTTACCCTAACCCTTACTCTAACCCTAACCCTAACCTCAACCTTAACCCCAAACCTAACCATAACCTAACCCTTACCCTAAGTCTAACCCTAACATTAACCCTAACCCTAACCCTTACGCTAACCCTAACCCTAACCCTTACCCTTACCCTAAACCTAACCCTAAACCTGAACCTAACCCTTACCCTTACCCTAACACTAACCCTAACCCTAACCCTAACCCTAACCCTTACCCTAATCCTCACACTAACCCTAACCCTAAACCTAACCCTAACCCTCAACTTAACCCTAACCCTTACCCTTACCCTAACCCTAACTCTAATCCGAACCCTAAACCTAACCCTAATCATAACCATAACCCTAGCCCTAACCCTAACATTAACCTAACCCTTACCCTTACCCTAAACCTAATCCTAACCTTAACCCCAACCCTAAACCTAACCGTAACCCTAACCCTTATCCTAAACGCAACCCTAACCCTAACTCTTACCCTAACCCTAACCCTAATCTTAACCCTAACCCTTACACTTACCCTCACCCTAACCTTAACCCTAACACTAACCCTAACCGTAACCATAACCTTAACTCTGACATTTATCCTTACCCTAACCCTAACCCTAAACCTAACCCTAACCCTAAACCTAACACTTAACCTAACCCTAACCCTAACACATACCCTAACACTTACCCTAACCCTAACCCTAACCCTTATCTTTACCCTTACCATAACCCTAACCCTAAACCTAACCCTAACACTAACCCTAACCCTAACCCTAACACATAACCTTACCATAACCCTAAACCTAACCCTAATCCTAACCCTAACCCTAACTCTAAGCATAACCCTATCCCTAACCCTAACCCTAATAATTAAACCTACCCTAACCCTAAACCTAACCTTAACCCCAACCCTAAACCTAACCCTAACCCTAACCCCTACCCTAAAGCTAATCCTAACCCTAACCCTTACCCTAACCATTACCATAACCCTAACACTTACCCTAACCCTAACCCTAAGCCTAACCCCTAACCTTAACCCTAAACCTAACTCTAACCCTTACCATAACCCTAACACTAACCTAACCCTTACCCTAACTCTAACCCTAAACGTAACCCTTACCCTAACCCTAACCCCAATCGTATCCCTAACCCTTACCCTTACCCTCACCCTAACCTTAACCCTAACCCTAACCATAACCATAAACTTAACTCTAACCCTAACCCTAACCCTAACCCTAAACCAGACCTCACCCTAACCCTTACCCTTACCCTAAGCCTAAACCTAACCCTAACCCTTTCCCTTACCCTAACCCTAGCCCTAACCCTAAACTTAACCCTAACCCTTACCCTTACAATATCCCTAACTCTAACCGTAACCCTAACACTTACCCTAACCATAACCTAACACCAACCCTTACCCTTACCGTAACCCTAACCCTAACCCTAACACTTAGCCTAACCCTACCCTAACCCTAACGCTTACCCTTACCCTAAACCTAATCCTAACCTTAACCCCAAACTTAAACCTAACCTTAACCCTAAAACTTACCCTTCCCCTAACCCTAACGCTTATCCTAACCCTAACCCTAAACCTAAACCTAACCCTTCACCTAAACCTAAAACTAACCCTAACCCCTAACCCTAACCCTTACCCTAAACTTAATCCTATCCCTAACCCTTTCCCTTACCATAAACCTAACACTAACTCTAACCCTAACCCTAACGCTAACGTAAACCTTACCCTACCCCTTACTCTAACCCTAACCCTAAACTCAACATTAACAACAACCCTAACCATAACCCTAACCCTTACCCTAACTCTAACACTAACATTAACCATAACCCTAACCCTTACCCTAACCCTAACCCTTACCCTTACCCGAACCCTAAACCTAAACCTAAACCTAACCCTTTCCCTTACCGTAAACCTAACCGTTCACCTAACCCCAACCCTAACCCTTACCCTTACCCTAACCCTAACACTAAACCTAACCCTAACCCTAACCCTAACCGTAACCCTAACCCTTACCTTTATCCTAAACCTAACACTAAACCTAACCTTAACCCTAACCCTAACCCTTACCCTTACCCTAACACTAAGCCTAACCCTAACCCTAACCCTAACCCTAACCCTTACCCTAACCCTAACCCTAATCCTAACCCTAAACCTAACCCTAACCCTAACCTTAATCCTAGCCCTACCCCTAACCCTAACCTAACCCTTACCCTTACCCTAATCCTAATCCTAACCTTAAACCCAACACTAAACCTAACCTTAACCCTAACCCTAAACTTTACGCTAACCGTAACCCTAACAGTAAACCTTACCCTAACCCTAACCCTAACCCTAATCTTAACCCTAACCCTAACCCTTACCCTAACCCTAACCTTAACTCTAACATTTATCCTTACCCGAATCCTAACCCTAAACCTAACCCTAACACTAAACCTAACCCTTACCCTTACCGAACCATAAACCTAAGCCTAACCCTAACCCTAACCCTAACCCTAACCCCAACCCTAAACCTAACCCTTACCCTAACCCCAAGCCGTACCCTAACCCTAACCCTCAACCTTACCCTAACCCTAACCCTTACCCTCAACCTAACCTTAACCCTAACCTTTAACCTAACCCTAACATTAACCCTAACCCCTAACCCTAACCCTTACCCTAACCCTAACCCTAACCCTAAACCTTACCCTTCCTCTAACCCTAACCCTAACTCTAACCCTAACCCTAACCCTACCCCTATCCCTTACCCTAACCCTAACCCTAACCCTTTCGTTAACTCTAACACAAACCTCAACCATAACCATATCCCTAACCCTAACCCTTACCCTTACTCTAACCCAAACCCTAACCCTAAACCTTACCCTAACCCTAACCCTAACCCTTAGCCTAACCCTAACCCTAATAATAACCTCAACCGTAACCCTAACCCTTACCCTAACCCTAACCCTAACCTCAACTTTAACCCTCACCTTAACCCTAACCCTAACCCTAACCCTTACCCTTACTCTAACACTGAGCCTAACCCTAAACCTAACCCTAACCCTAACACTTTCCCTAACCCTAACCCTAATCCTAACCCTAAACCTAAACCTAACCCTAACCCTAACCTTAAACTTAATCCTAACACTAACCCTAACCCTTATCCTTATCCTAACACTAAGCCTAACCCTAACCCTAACCTTAACCCTTACCCTAACCCTAACTCTAATCCTAACCCTAAACCTAACCCTAAACCTAACCCTAACCCTAGCCCTAACCCTAACATTAACCTAACCCTTACCCTTACCCTAACCCTAATCCTAACCTTAACCCCAACCCTAAACCTAACCGTAAACCTAACCCTTACCATAACCGCGACCCTAACCCTAACCCTTACCCTAACCCTAACCCTAATCTTAACCCTAACCCTTACCCTTACCCTCACCCTAAACTTAACCCTAACCCTAACCCTAACCGTAACCCTAACCTTAACTCTGACATTTATCCTTACCCTAACCCTAACCCTAAACCTAACCCTAACCCTTAACTTAACCCTTACCCTAACCCTAAACCTAACCCATACCCTAACACTTACCCTAACCCTAAAACTTACCCTAACCGTAACCCTAACCCTAACCCTTATCCTAAACCTAACCCTAACCCTAATCTTAACCCTAACCCTTACCCTTACCCTTACCCTCACCCTAACCTTAACCCTAACCCTAACCCTAACCGTAACCCTAACCTTAACTCTGACATTTATCCTTATCCTAACCCTAACCCTAACTTTAACCCTAACACTTACCTTTACCCTTACCCTAACCATAACCCTAAACCTAACCCTAACACTTACCCTAACCCTAACCCTAACCCTAACCCTAACACATAACCTTACCCTAACCCTAAAGCTAACCCTAATCATAACCCTAACCCTAACTCTAAGCATAACCCTAACCCTAACCCTAACCCTAATAATTAAACCTACCCTAACCCTAAACCCAACCTTACCCCAACCCTAAACCTAACCCTAAACCTAACCCCTACCCTAAAGCTAATCCTAACCCTAACCCTTACCCTAACCATTACCCTAACCCTAACCCTAACACTTACCCTAACACTAACCCTAAGCCTAACCCCTAACCCTAACCCTAAACCTAACTCTAACCCTTACCATAACCCTAACCCTAACCTAACCCTTACCCTAACACTAACCCTAAACCAAACGTTACCCTAACCCTTACCCTTACCCTTAGCCTAAACCTAACCCTAACCCTTTCCCTTACCCTAACCCTAACCCTAACCCTAAACTTAACCCTAACCCTTACCCTTAAAATATCCCTAACTCTAACCGTAACCCTAACACTTACCCTAACCATAACCCTAACACCAACCCTTACCCTTACCCTAACCCTAACCCTAACCCTAACACTTAGCCTAACCCTACCCTAACCCTAAACCTTACCCTTACCCTAACCCTAATCCTAACCCTAACCCCAAACTTAAACCTAACCCTAACCCTAAAACTTACCCTTCCCCTAACCCTAACGCTTATCCTAAACCTAACCCTACACCTAAACCTAAGCCTTCACCTAATCCGAAAACTAACCCTAACCCTAACCCTAAAACTAAACCCTAAGTTTACCCTAAACCTAACCCTAACCTTTTCCCAAACCCTAAACTAACCCTAACCTTAACCTCAACCCTAAACCTAACCCTAACCCTAACCCTAACCCTTACCCTTACATCACCCTAACCCTAACCCTAACCCTAACCATAAACTTAACCCTAACCTTATCCTTACCCTAACCCTAACCCTAACCCTAAACCTAACCCTAACCCTAAACTTAACCCTTACCCTTACCCTAACCCTAACCCTAACCCTAACCCTAACTGTAACACCTAACCCTAACCCTAACCCTTACCCTTACCCTAACCCTAAACCTAAACCTAACCCTAACCCTAAACCTTACACTTACCCTAAACCTAACACTAAACCTTACCCTAAACCTAACCCTAACCCTTACCATTAACTTAACCCTAACCCTAACCCAAATCCTTACCCTTATCCTAACGCTAACCCTAACCCTAACCCTAACACATACCCTTACCTAACCCTAATTCTAACTCTAAACCTAACACTAAATCTAACCCTAACCCTAACCCTTACCCTAACCCTAACATTAACCCGAACACTAAACCTTACCCTAACCTTAAACCTAACCAATAATCTTACCCTAAACCTAACCCTAAACCGAACCCTAACCCTAACCCTAACCCTTACCCTAACCCTAACCCTAATCCAAAACCTAACACTGGCCGCTACCCAAACCCTAACTCTAAACATAAACCTAAACCTAACCCTAAACTTAACCCTAACCCTTACCCTTACCCTAACCCTAACCCTAACCCTAAACCTAAACCTAACCCTAACCCTAACCCTTACCCTTACCCTAACCCTAACCCTAAACCTAACCGTTACCCTTACATCACCCTAACCCTAACCCTAACCCTAACCCTAACCTTAACCCTAACCCTTATACTTACCCTAACCCTAACTCTAACCCTAAACCTAACCCTAACCCTACACTTAACCCTTACCCTTACCCTAACCATAACACTAAGCCTAAACCAAAACCTAACCCTAAACCTAACCCTAAACTTAACCCTTACCCTAAACCTAACCCTAACCCTAACCCTACCCCTTACCCTTACCCTAAACCTAACCCTAACAATAACACTAACAATTAATCTAATCCTAACCTTAACCCCAACATTAAACCTAAACCTAACCCTAACTCTAACTCTTAGCCTTACCCTAACCCTAACCCTAAACTTAACGCCAACCCTAAACTTAACCCTAACCCTAACCCGTACCCTAACACTTACCCTAACCCTAACTCTAACCCTAATTCTTACCCTTACCCTAACCCTAACCTTAATGCTAAACCTAACCCTAAACATAAGCCTTACCCTATCCCTAACCCTAAACCTAATCCTTACTCTAACCCTAACCCTAACACTAATCCTTACCCTTTCCCTAACCCTAACCCTAAGATAACCCTAAACCATACCCTAACCCTTACCCTAACCCTAACCCTAACTCTAACCTTAACACTAACCCTAATCCTAACCCTTGCCCTGACCCTAACCCTAACCCTAACCCCATCACTAACCCTAACCCTAACCCTAACCCTTACTCTTACCCTAACCCTAACCCTAATTCTAACCCTAAACCTAACCCTAACCCTAACCGTAACCCCAAACCTAATCCTAACCCTAACCCTTACCCGTAACCTAACCCTAACCCTAACCCTAACACTTACCCTTACCTAACCCTTTCCCTAACCCTAACCCTTAACCTAACCCTAAACCTAAACCTAACCCTAAACCTTCCGCTAACCCTTACCCTTTCCCTACCCCTAACCCTATCGCTAAACCTTACCCTTACCCTAAACCCAACCCTATCCCTAACACTAACACTAACCCTTACCCTAACCCTAAACCTAACCCTAACCCTTACCCTTACCCTAACCCTAAACCTAACCCTAACCCTAAGCTTATCCATTTCCCTTACCCTAAACCTAAACCTAATCCAAACTCTAACCTTACCCTTACCCTAAACCTAACCCTAACCCTTACCCTAAACCTAACCCTAACCCTAACCCTTACCCTTACCTTAACCCTACCCCTAACCCTAAACCTTACCCTTACCCTAAGGCTAACCCTAACCCTAACCCTAACCCTTACCCTAAAGCTAACCCTAACCCTAACCCTAACCCTTACCCTTACCCTGCCTGTAACGCTAACATTAACCCTAACCCTAACCCTAACCCCTAAACCTAACTGTAACCCTAACCCTAAACCTAACCCTTACCCCTACCCTAACCCTAACTTAATGCTAACACTAACCCTAACCATAACCCTTATTCTAACCCTAACCCTAACCCTAACCCTAATCCTTAACCTAACGCTTACCCTAATCCTAAACATAATCCTTAACCTTTCCCTAACCCTAACCCTAACCCTAACCATACCCTTACCCTAACCCTAACCCTAAACCTAACCCTAACCCTATTTAACCCTAACCCTTACCCTTACCCTAACCCTAACCCTAACCCTAACCCTAACCCTAATCCCTAACCCTAACCCTAACCCTTACCCTTACCCTAACCCTAACCCTAAACTTAACCCTAACCCTAAACCTTACACTTACCCTAAACATAACACTAAACCTTACCCTAAAACTAACCCTAACCCTAACCTTAACCCTTACCATTAACTTAACCCTAACCCTAACCCAAACCCTTACCCTTATCCTAACGCTAACCCTAACCCTAACCCTAACACATACCCTTACCTAACCCTAAGCCTAACCCTAACTCTAACTCTAAACCTAACACTAAACCTAACCCTAACCCTAAACCTAACCCTTACCCTAACCCTAACATTAACCCCAACACTAAACCTAACCCTAACGTTAAACCTAACCCATAATCTTAAACTAAACCTAACCGAAAACCTAACCCTAACCCTAACCATAATCCTAACCCTTACCCTAACCCTAACCCTAATCCTAAACCTAACACTGGCCCCTACCCAAACCCTAACTCTAACCATAAACCTAAACCTAACCCTAAACTTAACCCTAACCCTTACCCTTACCCTAACCCTAACCCTAACCCTAATCCTAAACCTAACCCTAACCCTAACACTAACCCTTACCCTTACCCTAACCCTAACCCTAAACCTAACCCTAACCCTTACCCTTACATCACCCTAACCCTAACCCTAACCCTAACCCTAACCCTAACCCTAACCTTAACCCAAACCCTTATCCTTACCCTAACCCTAACCCTAACCCTAAACCTAACCCTAACCCTAAACTTAACCCTTAGCCTTACCCTAACCATAACACTAACCCTAAACCAAAACCTAACCCTAACCCTAACCCTAAACCTACCCTTACCCTAACCCTAAACCTAACTTTAACCCTACCCCTTACCCTTACCCTAAACCTAACCCTAACAATAAACCTAACACTTACTCTAACCCTAACCTTAACCCCAACATTAAACCTAACCCTAACCCTAACTCTAACCCTTACCCTTACCTTAACCCTAACCCTAAACTTAACCCCAACCCTAAACTTAACCCTAACCCTAACCCTTACCCTAACACTTACCCTAACCCTAACCCTATCTCTTACCCTTACCCTAACCCTAACCTTAATGCTAACCATAACCCTAACACTAATCCTTACCCTTTCCCTAACCCTAACCCTAACCCTTACCCTTACCCTAACGCTAACCTTAAACCTAACCCTAACTTTAACCCTAACCTTAACCCTAACTCTAACCCTAACCCTAAACTTAACCTTACCCTAACCCTAAACCTAACCCTAACTCTATCTAATCCTAACCCTTACCCTTAACATAATCCTAACCCTAAACCTAACCCTAACCCTAACCCTAACCATAAAACCTAACCCTAACTCTAACCCTTACCCTTACCCTAACCCTAACCCTAACCCTAAAAATAACCCTAAACCTTACCCTTATCCTAAACCTAACCCTAAACCTTACCCTAAACCTAACCCTAACAATAGCCCTAATGCTTAACCTAACCCTATCCCTAACCCTAACCCTAAACTTAAATCTAAACTTAACCCTAACCCTAACCCTAACCCATATCCTTACCCCAACCCTAACCCAAAACCTAACCCTAAACCTAAACCTAACCCTAATACTTAACGTAACCGTAACCCTAACCCTAAACCTAACCCTAACCCTAACCTTAACCCTAACACCTAATCCTAACCCTACCCCTAACCGTTACCCTTAACCTAACCCTAAACCTAAAACTTACCCTAACCCTAACCCTAAACCTAACCCTTATCATTACCCTAACCCTAACTCTAATCTTAACCCCAACTATAAACCTAACCCTAACCCTAAAAATAACCATTAACCTAACCCTAACCCTAACCCTAACCCTCACTCTTAACCTAACCCTAACCCTAACCCTTACCCTAACCCTAACCCTAACCTTAACCCCTAACCCTAACCCTAACCCTAACCCTAAACCTAACCCTAACCCTTACCCTTACCCTAACCCTAAACCTAACTCTAACCCTAACCCTAACCCTTACCCTAATCCTAACCTAACCCTAACCCTTACCCTTACCCTAACCCTAACCCTAACCCTTACCCTAACACTTACCCTAAATCTAACCCTAACCCTAACCCTTACCCTAACCCTAACCCTAACCCTAACCCTTACTCTTACCCTAACCCTAACCCTAAACCTAACCTGAACCCTAACCCTAACCCTAACCCTAACCCTAACCCTAACCCTTACCCTTATCCTAAACCTAACCATAACCCTAACACTTACCCTTACCCTAACCCCTATCCAAACCCTTACGCTAACCCTAACCCTTAGCCTAACACTAACCCTAACCCTAACCCTTACACTTACCCTTACCCTAACCCTAAACCTAATCTTAACCCTCATCCTAACCCTAACTCTTACCCTTACCATAACCCTAACCCTAAGCCTAACCCTTACACTTACCGTAACGCTAACCCTAACCCTAAACCTAAACCTAACCCTAACACATATCCTTACCCTAACCCTAACCCTAACCATAACCCTAAACCTAAACCTAACCATAACTCTAACCCTAAGGTTAACCCCAAACCTAAACCTAATCCTAACCCTAACCCTAACGCTTACCCTTACCCTAAACCTAACCCTAAACCTAACCCTAACACTAACCCAAAACCTTTCCTTAACCCTAACCCTAATCCTAACCCTAAACCTATCCAAACCCTAAACTTAACCCTAACCCTAATCCTAACCCTAACCTTACCCGTATCCTAACCCTAACCCTAACCTTATCCCCAACCCTAAACCTAACCCTTACCCTTACCCTAACCCTAACCCTAACACTTACCTTACCCTACCACTAACCCTAAACCTAAACCTAACCCTAACCCGAACCCTAACCCTAACCCTAATCTTAACACTAACCCTAATCCTAACCCTAACCCTCACTCTTACCTAACCCTCAACCTAACTCTAACACTAACCCTAAACCTAACCCTAAACCTTACCCTAAACCTAACCCTAACACTAAACCAAACCTTAACCCTTACCCTAACCCTAACCCTAACCTTAACCCCAACCCTAAGCCTAACCCAACCCTAACCCTTACCGTAACACTAACCCTAACCCTAATCCTTATCCTAAACCTAAAACTAACCCTAACCCTTACCCTGACCCCAACCGTAACCTAAACCCCTAACCCTTACCCTAACCCTAACCCTAATACTAACCCTAACCCTTCCACTTACCCTAACCCTAACCCTAACTCTAACCCTAAACCTAAACCTAACCCTAACCCTTACCCTAACCCTATCCCTAACCCATACCATAAACCTAACCTCAACTTTAAACCTAACCCTAAACATAACCCTAACCCTTACCCTTACCCTTAACATAACCCTACACCTAACCCTAAGCCTAAATCTAAACCTTACCCTTAACGTAACCCTAAACCTAAACCTAACCCTAACACTAACCCCTAAGCCTAACCCTAACCCTAACCCTAACTCTAATCTTATCCTAACTCTGACCCTAACCATAACACTTACCCTTACCCTAACCCCTATCCTAACCCTAACGCCAACCCTAAACCTTAGCCTAACACTAACCCTAACCCTAACCCTTACCCTTACCCTTACCCTAACCCTAAACCTAACCTTAACCCTCACCCTAACCCTAACTCTTACCCTTACCTTAACCCTAACCCTAAGCCTAACCCTTACACTTACCCTAACGCTAACCCTAACCCTAGCCCTAACCCTAACACATATCCTTACATTAACCCTAACCCTAACCGTAACTCTAAACCTAACCCTAACACTAACCCTAAACTTATCCCCAACCCTAACCCTAATCCTAACCCTAAATATAACCCTTACCCTTAACCTAACCCTAACCCTAACCCTAATCCCTAACCCTAACCCTTACCCTTACACTACACCTAACCCTAAACCTAACCCTAACCCTGACCCTAACCCTAACCCTTACCCTAACCCTAACATTAATCCTAACCCTAAACCTAACCCTAACCCTAAACTTAACCATAACCCTAACCCTAACCCTAACCATTACCCTTACCCTAACTGGAACCCTAACCTTAACCCGAACCCTAAAGCTAACCCTAACCCTATCCCTAAACCTTGCCCTAACCCTAACCCTAACCCTAACCCTTACCCTAACCCTAACCTAACCCTAAACCTAACCAGTACCCTAACCCTAACCCTAACCCTAACCCTTATCGTAACCCTAATCCTAATCCTAACCCTAACCCTTACCCTTACCCTAACCCTAACCCCAATCCTAACCCTAACCCTAACCCTACCCTTAACCCTAACGCTAACCCTAACCCTAACCCTAAACCTAACCCTAACCCTGGCCCTTACCCTAACCCTACACTAACCCTAATCCTCACCCTAACCCTTACCCTAACCCTAACCCTTACCCTTTCCCTAACCCTAAACCTAACTCTAACCCTAACACTTACCCTTAACCTAAACCTAAACCTAATCCTATCCCTAACCCTAACCCTAACCCTAACCTAAACCCTAACCCTAACCCTAAACCTAACCCTATTCCTAAACCTAATCCTTACCCTTACCCTAACCCTAACCCTAAACCTAACCCTAACCCTAACCTTAACATTAAACCTTACCCTTACCCTAACCCTAACACTAACACTAACCCTAACTCTTACCCTAAATCTAACCCTAACCCTTACCCTTACCCTAACCCAAACCCTAACCTTAACCCTAACCCTAACCCCTAATAATAAGTGTAACCCTAAACCTAACACTAACGCTTACCCTTAACCTAACCCTAACCCTAACCCCTAACCCTAACCCTAACCCTAACCTTTACACTTACCCTAACCCTAACCCTAACTGTAACGCTAAACCTAATCCTAACTCTTAACCTTACCCTTACCCTAAACCTAACCCTAACATTTACCCTAAACCTAACCCTAACCCTAACCCTTACCCTTACCTTAACCCTAACCTGACCCTAACCCTTACCCTTACCCTAAGGCTAACCCTAACCCTAACCCTAACACTTACCCTAAACCTAACCCTAACCCTAACCCTAACCCTTACCCTTACCCTACCCCTAACGCTAACATTAACCCTAACCTTAACCCTAACCCCTAAACCTAACCTTAACCCTAACCCTAAACCTAACCCTTAACCTTACCCTAACCCTAACCTTAATGCTAACCCTAACCCTAACCATAACCCTTACTCTAACCGTAACCCTAACCCTAATCCTTAACCTAACGCTAACCCTAATCCTAACCATAATCCTTACCCTTTCCCTAACCCTAACTCTAACCCTAACCATACCCTTACCCTAACCCTAAACCTAAATCTAACCCTAACCCTATCTAACCCTAACCCTTACCCTTACCCTAACCCGAACCATAAACCTAACCCTAACCCTAACCCTAACACCTAACCCTAACCCTAACCCTTACCCTTACCCTAACCCTAAACCTAAACCTAACCCTAACCCTAAACCTTACACTTACCCTAAACCTAACACTAAACCTTACCCTAAACCTAACCCTAACCCTAACCCTAACCTTACCATTAACTTAACCCTAACCCTAACCCAAACCCTTACCCTTACCCTTATCCTAACGCTAACCCTAACCCTAACCCTAACCCTAACACATACCCTTACCTAACCCTAAGCCTAACCCTAGCACTAACTCTAAACCTAACACTAAAATTAATCCTAACCCTAACCCTTACCCTAACCCTAACATTAACCCCAACACTAAACCTAACCCTAACCTTAAACCTAACCCATAATCTTACCCTAAACCTAACCCTAAACCTAACCCTAAACTTATCCCTAACCCTAACCCTAACCCTAACCCTAACCCTAAACTTAACCATAACCCTAACCCTAACCCTAACCATTACCCTTACCCTAACTGGAACCCTAACCTTAACCCGAACCCTAAAGCTAACCCTAACCCTATCCCTAAACCTTGCCCTACCCCTACCCCTAACCCTAACCCCTAACCCTTACATTAACCCTTACCCTAACCCTAACCTAACCCTAAACCTAACCAGTACCCTAACCCTAACCCTAACCCTAACCCTTATTGTAACCCTAATCCTAATCCTAACCCTAACCCTTACCCTTACCCTAACCCTAACCCCAATCCTAACCCTAACCCTAACCCTACCCTTAACCCTAACGCTAACCCTAACCCTAACCCTAAACCTAACCCTAAACCTAACCCTAACCCTTGCCCTTACCCTAACCCTACCCTAACCATAATCCTGACCCTAACCCTTACCCTATCCCTAACCCTTACCCTTTCCCTAACCCTAAACCTAACTCTAACCCTAACACTTACCCTTAACCTAATCCTAAACCTAATCCTATCCCTAACCCTAACCCTAACTCTAAACTTAACCCTAACCCTAACCCTAAACCTAACCCTATTCCTAAACCTAATCCTTACCCTTACCCTAACCCTAACCCTAAACCTAACCCTAACCCTAACCTTAACATTAAACCTTACCCTTACCCTAACACTAACACTAACCCTAACCCTAACTCTTACCCTAAACCTAACCCTAACCCTTACCCTTACCCTAACCCAAACCCTAACCTTAACCCTAACCCTAACCCCTAATAATAAGTGTAACCCTAAACCTAACACTAACGCTTACCCTTAACCTAACCCTAACCCTAACCCCTAACCCTAACCCTAACCCTAACCTTTACACTTACCCTAACCCTAACCCTAACTGTAACGCTAAACCTAATCCTAACTCTTAACCTTACCCTTACCCTAAACCTAACCCTAACATTTACCCTAAACCTAACCCTAACCCTAACCCTTACCCTTACCTTAACCCTAACCTGACCCTAACCCTTACCCTTACCCTAAGGCTAACCCTAACCCTAACCCTAACACTTACCCTAAACCTAACCCTAACCCTAACCCTAACCCTTACCCTTACCCTACCCCTAACGCTAACATTAACCCTAACCTTAACCCTAACCCCTAAACCTAACCTTAACCCTAACCCTAAACCTAACCCTTAACCTTACCCTAACCCTAACCTTAATGCTAACCCTAACCCTAACCATAACCCTTACTCTAACCGTAACCCTAACCCTAATCCTTAACCTAACGCTAACCCTAATCCTAACCATAATCCTTACCCTTTCCCTAACCCTAACTCTAACCCTAACCATACCCTTACCCTAACCCTAAACCTAAATCTAACCCTAACCCTATCTAACCCTAACCCTTACCCTTACCCTAACCCGAACCATAAACCTAACCCTAACCCTAACCCTAACACCTAACCCTAACCCTAACCCTTACCCTTACCCTAACCCTAAACCTAAACCTAACCCTAACCCTAAACCTTACACTTACCCTAAACCTAACACTAAACCTTACCCTAAACCTAACCCTAACCCTAACCCTAACCTTACCATTAACTTAACCCTAACCCTAACCCAAACCCTTACCCTTACCCTTATCCTAACGCTAACCCTAACCCTAACCCTAACCCTAACACATACCCTTACCTAACCCTAAGCCTAACCCTAGCACTAACTCTAAACCTAACACTAAAATTAATCCTAACCCTAACCCTTACCCTAACCCTAACATTAACCCCAACACTAAACCTAACCCTAACCTTAAACCTAACCCATAATCTTACCCTAAACCTAACCCTAAACCTAACCCTAAACTTATCCCTAACCCTAACCCTAACCCTAACCCTAAACTTAACCATAACCCTAACCCTAACCCTAACCATTACCCTTACCCTAACTGGAACCCTAACCTTAACCCGAACCCTAAAGCTAACCCTAACCCTATCCCTAAACCTTGCCCTACCCCTAACCCTAACCCTAACCCCTAACCCTTACATTAACCCTTACCCTAACCCTAACCTAACCCTAAACCTAACCAGTACCCTAACCCTAACCCTAACCCTAACCCTTATTGTAACCCTAATCCTAATCCTAACCCTAACCCTTACCCTTACCCTAACCCTAACCCCAATCCTAACCCTAACCCTAACCCTACCCTTAACCCTAACGCTAACCCTAACCCTAACCCTAAACCTAACCCTAAACCTAACCCTAACCCTTGCCCTTACCCTAACCCTACCCTAACCATAATCCTGACCCTAACCCTTACCCTATCCCTAACCCTTACCCTTTCCCTAACCCTAAACCTAACTCTAACCCTAACACTTACCCTTAACCTAATCCTAAACCTAATCCTATCCCTAACCCTAACCCTAACTCTAAACTTAACCCTAACCCTAACCCTAAACCTAACCCTATTCCTAAACCTAATCCTTACCCTTACCCTAACCCTAACCCTAAACCTAACCCTAACCCTAACCTTAACATTAAACCTTACCCTTACCCTAACACTAACACTAACCCTAACCCTAACTCTTACCCTAAACCTAACCCTAACCCTTACCCTTACCCTAACCCAAACCCTAACCTTAACCCTAACCCTAACCCCTAACAATAAGTGTAACCCTAAACCTAACACTAACGCTTACCCTTAACCTAAGCCTAACCCTAACCCCTAACCCTAACCCTAACCCTAACCCTAACCTTTACACTTACCCTAACCCTAACCCTAACCGTAACGCTAAACCTAATCCTAACTCTTAACCTTACCCTTACCCTAAACCTAACCCTAACATTTACCCTAAACCTAACCCTAACCCTAACCCTTACCCTTACCTTAACCCTAACCCTAACCCTAACCCTTACCCTTACCCTAAGGCTAACCCTAACCCTAACCCTAACCCTTACCCTAAACCTAACCCTAACCCTAACCCTAAACCTTACCCTTACCCTACCCCTAACGCTAACATTAACCCTAACCTTAACCCTAACCCCTAAACCTAACCGTAACCCTAACCCTAAACCTAACCCTTAACCTTACCCTAACCCTAACCTTAATGCTAACCCTAACCCTAACATAACCCTTAATCTAACCCTAACCCTAACCCTAATCCTTAACCGAACGCTAACCCTAATCCTAACTATAATCCTTACCCTTTCCCTAACCCTAACCTAACCATAACCATAACCTTACCCTAACCCTAAACCTAAACCTAACCCTAACCCTATCTAACCCTAACCCTTACCCTTACCCTAACCCGAACCATAAACCTAACCCTAACCCTAACCCTAACACCTAACCCTAACCCTAACCCTTACCCTTACCCTAACCCTAAACCTAAACGTAACCCTAACCCTAAACCTTACACTTACCCTAAACCTAACACTAAACCTTACCCTAAACCTAAACCTAACCCTATCCTTAACCCTTACCATTAACTTAACCCTAACCCTAACCCAAACCCTTACCCTTACCCTTATCCTAACGCTAACCCTAACCCTAACCCTAACCCTAACACATACCCTTACCTAACCCTAAGCCTAACCTAACACTAACTCTAAACCTAACACTAAACCTAATCCTAACCCTAACCCTAACCCTTACCTTAACCCTAACATTAACCCCAACACTAAACCTAACCCTAACCTTAAACCTAACCCATAATCTTACCCTAAACCTAACCCTAAACTTATCCCTAACCCTAACCCTTACCCTAACCCTAACCCTAATCCTAAACCTAAACCTAACCCTAACCCTAAACCTAACTCTTACCCTTACCCTAACCCTAACCCTAAACCTAACCCTAACCCTTACCCTTACATCACCCTAACCCTAACCCTAACCCTAACCTTAACCCTAACCCTTATCCTTACCCTAACCCTAACCCTAACCCTAACCTTAACCCTAACCCTTATCCTTACCCTAACCATAACACTAACCCTAAACCAAAATCTAACCCTAACCCTAACCCTTACCCTAACCCTACCCCTAACCCTAACCCTACCCCTTACCCTTACCCTAAACCTAACCCTAACAATAACCCTAACACTTACTCTAACGCTAACCTTAACCCCAACATTAAACCTAACCCTAACCCTAACTCTAACCCTTACCCTTACCCTAACCCTAACACTAAACTTAATCCCAACCCTAAACTTAACCCTAACCCTAACCGTTACCCTAACACTTACCCTAAACCTAACCCTAATCCTAACTCTTAACCTTACCCTAACCATAACCTTAATGCTAACCCTAACCCTAACCATAACCCTTACCCTATCCCTAACCCTAACCCTAATCCTTACTCTAACCCTAACCCTAACACTAATTCTTACCCTTTCCCTAACCCTAACCCTAACCCTTACCCGTACCCTAACGCTAACCTTAAACCTAACCCTAACCTTAACCCTAACCTTAACCCTAACCCTAACCCTAACCCTAAACTTAACCTTACCCTAACCCTAACCCTAAACCTAACCCTAACTCTATCTAATCCTAACCCTTACCCTTAACATAACCCTAACCCTAAACCTAACCCTAACCCTAACCCTAACCATAAAACCTAACCGTAACTCTAACCCTTACCCTTACCCTAACCCTAATCCTAAAAATAACCCTAAACCTTACCCTTACGCTAAACCTAACCCTAAACCTTACCCTAAACCTAACCCTAACAATAGCCCTAACACTTAACCTAACCTTATCCCTAAACCTAACCCTAAACTTAAACCTAACCTTAACCCTAACCCTAACCCTAACCCTTATCCTTACCCCAACCCTAACCCAAAACCTAACCCTAGCCCTAACCCTAACCCTAATCCTTAACCTAACCGTAACCCTAACCCTAACCCTAACACTAACCTTAACCCTAACACCTAATCCTTACCCTAACCCTATCCGTTACCCTTAACCTAACCCTAAACCTAACCCTAAACCTAAAACTTACCCTAACCCTAACCCTAACCCTAAACCTTACCAGTACCCTAACCCTAACCCTAATCTTAACCCGAACTCTAAACCTAACCCTAAAAATAACCCTTATCCTAACCCTAACCCTAACCCTAACCCTCACTCTTAACCTAAACCTAACCCTAACCCTTACCCTAACCCTAACCCTAACCTTAACCCCTAACCCTAACACTTAACATAACCCTAACCCTAACCCTAACCCTAAACCTAACCCTAACCCTTACCCTTACACTAACCCTAAACCTAACTCTAACCCTAACCCTAACCCTAACCCTTACCCTTACCCTAACCCTAACCCTAACCCTTATCCTAACACTTACCCTAAATCTAACACTAACCCTAACCTTTACCCTTACCCTAACCCTAACCCTAACCCTTACTCTTACCCTAACCCTAACCCTAAACCTAACCTGAACCCTAACCCTAACCCTAACACTAAGCCTAACCCTAAACCTAACCCTAACCCTTACCCTTATCCTAAACCTAACCCTAACCCTAACACTTACCCTTAAACTAACCCCTATCCAAACCCTTACGCTAACCCTAAACCTTAGCCTAACACTAACCCTAACCCTAACCCTTACCTTACCCTACCCCTTACCCTAACCCTAAACCTAACCTTAACCCTCACCCTAACCCTAACTCTTACCCTTACCTTAACCCTAACCCTAAGCCTAACCCTTACACTTACCGTAACGCTAACCCTAAACCTAAACCTAACACTAACCCTAACCCTAACACATATCCTTACCCTAACCCTAACCCTAAACCTAAACCTAACCATAACTGTAACCCTAACGTTAACCCCAAACCTAAACCTAATCCTAACCCTAACCCTAACGCTTACCCTTACCCTAAACCTAACCCTAAACCTAACCCTAACACTAACCCTAACCCTTTCCATAACCCTAACCCTAATCCTAACCCTAAACCTATCCCAACCCTAAACTTAACCCTAATCCTAATCCTAACCCTAACCTTACCCTTACCCTAACCCTAACGCTAACCTTAACCCCAACCCTAAACCTAACCCTTACCCTTACCCTAACCCTAACCCTAACACTTACCTTACCCTACCCCTAACCCTAAACCTAAACCTAACCCTAACCCGAACCCTAACCCTAACCCTAATCTTAACCCTAACCCTAATCCTAACCCTAACCCTCACCCTTACCTAACCCTAAACCTAACCCTAAACCTTACCCTAAACCTAACCCTAACCCTAAACCTAACCTTAACCCTTACCCTAACCCTAACCCTAACCTTAACCCCAACCCTAAGCCTAACCCAACCCTAACCCTTACCGTAACACTGACCCTAACCCTAACCCTAACCCTAACCCTAACACTTACCCTTACCCTAAACCTAACCCTAACCCTAATCCTTATCTTAAACCTAAAACTAAACCTAACCCTTACCCTGACTCTAACCGTAACCCTAACCCCTAACCCTTACCCTAACCCTAACCCTAACACTAACCCTAACCCTTCCACTTACACTAACCCTAACCCTAACTCTAACCCTAACCCTAAACCTAACCCTAACCCTTACCCTAACCCTATCCCTAACCCTTACCATAACCCTAACCTCACCTTTAAACCAAACCCTAACCATAACCCTAACCCTTACCCTTACCCTTAACATAACCCTACACCTAACCCTAAACAAAAATCTAACCCTTACCCTTAACCTAACCCTAATCCTAAATCTAACCCTAACCCTAACCCCTAAGCCTAACCCTAACCCTAACCCTAACTCTTACCCTTACCTTAAACCTAACCCTAAGCCTAACCCTTACACTTACGATAACGCTAACCCTAACCCTAAACCTAACCCTAACCCTAACCCTAACCATAACCCTAAACCTAAACCTAACCATAACTGTAACCCTAACGTTAACCCCAAACCTAAACCTAATCCTAACCCTAACCCTAACGCTTACCCTTACCCTAAACCTAACCTTAACCGAACCCTAACACTAACCCTAACCCTTTCCTTAACCCTAACCCTAATACTAACCCTAAACCTATCCCAACCCTAAACTTAACCCTAATCCTAATCCTAACCCTAACCTTAACCTTACCCTAACCCTAACCCTAACCTTAACTCCAACCCTAAACCTAACCCTTACCCTTACCCTAACCCTAACCCTAACACTTACCTTACCCTACCCCTAACCCTAAACCTAAACCTAACCCTAACCCAAACCCTAACCCTAACCCTAATCTTAACCCTAACCCTAATCCTAACCCTAACCCTCACCCTTACCTAAACCTAAACCTAACCCTAAACCTTACCCTAAACCTAACCCTAACCCTAAACCTAACCTTAATCCTTACCCTAACCCTAACCCTAACCTTAACCCCAACCCTAAGCCTAACCCAACCCTAACCCTTACCGTAACACTGACCCTAACCCTAACCCTAACCCTAACACTTAACCTTACCCTAAACCTAACCCTAACCCTAATCCTTATCTTAAACCTAAAACTAACCCTAACCCTTACCCTGACTCTAACCGTAACCCTAACCCCTAACACTTACCCTAACCATAACCCTAACACTAACCCTAACCCTTCCACTTACCCTAACCCTAACCCTAACTCTAACCCTAAACCTAAACCTAACCATAACTGTAACCCTAACGTTAACCCCAAACCTAAACCTAATCCTAACCCTAACCCTAACGCTTACCCTTACCCTAAACCTAACCTTAACCGAACCCTAACACTAACCCTAACCCTTTCCTTAACCCTAACCCTAATACTAACCCTAAACCTATCCCAACCCTAAACTTAACCCTAATCCTAATCCTAACCCTAACCTTAACCTTACCCTAACCCTAACCCTAACCTTAACTCCAACCCTAAACCTAACCCTTACCCTTACCCTAACCCTAACCCTAACACTTACCTTACCCTACCCCTAACCCTAAACCTAAACCTAACCCTAACCCAAACCCTAACCCTAACCCTAATCTTAACCCTAACCCTAATCCTAACCCTAACCCTCACCCTTACCTAACCCTAAACCTAACCCTAAACCTTACCCTAAACCTAACCCTAACCCTAAACCTAACCTTAACCCTTACCCTAACCCTAACCCTAACCTTAACCCCAACCCTAAGCCTAACCCAACCCTAACCCTTACCGTAACACTGACCCTAACCCTAACCCTAACCCTAACACTTAACCTTACCCTAAACCTAACCCTAATCCTAATCCTTATCTTAAACCTAAAACTAACCCTAACCCTTACCCTGACTCTAACCGTAACCCTAACCCCTAACCCTTACCCTAACCATAACCCTAACACTAACCCTAACCCTTCCACTTACCCTAACCCTAACCCTAACTCTAACCCTAAACCTAAACCTAACCCTAACCCTTACCCTAACCCTATCCCTAACCCTTACCATAACCCTAACCTCACCTTTAAACCAAACCCTAACCATAACCCTAACCCTTACCCTTACCCTTAACATAACCCTACACCTAACCCTAAACAAAAATCTAACCCTTACCCTTAACCTAACCCTAACCCTAAACCTAACCCTAACCCTAACCCCTAAGCCTAAGCCTAACCCTAACCCTAACTCTAATCTTATCCTAACTCTGACCCTAACCATAACACTTACCCTTACCCTAACCCCTATCCTAACCCTAACGCTAACCCTAACCCTTACCCTAACCGTAACCCTAACCCTTACCCTTACCCTTACCCTTACCCTAAACCTAACCTTAACCCTCACCCTAACCCTAACTCTTACCCTTACCTTAACCCTAACCCTATGCCTAACCCT
>JANJXV010000053.1:4822500-4827500 GCA_024803745.1 Megascapheus bottae | reverse complement strand
CTAACCCTTACCCTTACCCTAACCATAACCCCAACTGTAACAGTTACCCTTACCCTAACCCTAACCCTAACCCTTACCCTAACCCTAACCTCAACTTTAACCCTAACCCTAAGCCTAACACTTGCCTTTACCCTTACCCTTACCCTTAACCTAACCCTAAACCTAACCCTAAACCTAACCCTAAAACTTACCCTTCCCTAAACCTAAACTTAAACCTAACCCTAACCTTAACCCTAACCCTTACACTTACCCAAACCCTAAACCTCAACCTAATCCTAAACCTAACCCTAACCCCTAACCCTAAACCTAACCCTAACCCTTAACCTTACATTAACCCTAATCCTAACCGTAACACTTACCCTTAACCTAAACCTAACCCTAACCCTAACCCTTACCCTCAACCTAACCCTAAAACTTACCCTAACCCTTATCGTAACCCCAACCCTAATCCTAACCGTAACCCTTACCCTTACCCTAACGCTAACCCCAACCCTAAACCTAACCCTAACCCTAACCTTAACCCTAATACTAACCCTAACCCTAACCCTAAAACTAACCCTAACCCTAACCCTAACCCTTACCCTTAACCTAACCCTAACCCTAACCCTAATCCTTACCTTAACCCTAACCCTAACCCTAACCCTTACCCTTTCCCTAACCCTAAACCTAACTCTAACCCTAACACTTACACTTACCCAACCCTAACCCTAAACCTAACCCTAACCCTAACCCTAACCTTAACCCTAACCCTAACCCTAAACCTAACCCTTACTCTTACCCTAACCCTAACCCTAATCTTAACCCCAAACCTAAACCTAACCCTAACCCTAACCCTAACCCTTACCCTAAACCTAACCATAACCCTAACACTAAAACTTACCCTTACCAATACCTAACCCTAAACCTAACCCTAACCATTATTTAACCCTAAACCTCACCCTAACTCTTAACCTAACGCTAACACTAAACCTAACCCATAACCATAACCATAACCATAACCCTAACCCTAACCCTAACCCTAACCCTTACCCTAACTCTAACCCTAACCCTTACCCTTACCCTAAACCTAACCATAACCATAACCCTAAACCTAACACTAACCCTAAACCTAACCCTTACCCTTACCCTAACCATAACCCCAACCATAACCCTTATCCTAACCCTAACCCTAACCCTAACACTTCCCTAACACTAACCCTAATCCATACCCTAACCCTTACCCTAACCCTTACCCTAACCTTAACCCTAACCCTTATCCTAACACTAACCCTAACCCTAACCCTAACCCTACCCTTAATCTAATATTAACGCTAACCCTAACCCCTAGCCCTAACCCTTACCCTATCCCTAACCCTAACCCCTAACCCTAATCCTGACCCTAACTCTAACACTTACCCTTATCCTAACCCTAACTCTAAACCTAACACTTACCCTTACCCTAAACCCTACCCTAACCCTAACCCTAAACGTAACCCTTACACTAACCCTAACCCTAACCCTAACCCTTACCCTTACCCTAAGCCTAAACCTAACCCTAACCCTAACCTTAACCCTAACCCTTACCCTTACCCTAACCTTAACCCTAACCCTAAACCTAACCCTAAAGCTTACGCTTACCCTAAACCTAACCCTAACCCTTACCCTAAGACTAACCATAACCCTAACCCTTACCATTAACTTAACCCTAACCCAAACACTAACCCTTACCCTTACCCGAAAACTAACCCTAACCCTAACCCTATCCCTAACACATACCCGTACCCTAACCCTAACCCTAACCCTAAACCTAACACTAACCCTTACCCATACCCTAAACCTAACCCTAACCCTTACCCTAAGCCTAACCCTAACCCTAACCCTAACCCTAAACCTAACAATAAAACTAACCCTAAACCTTACACTAACCCTAAACCTAATCCTAACCCTAACCCTAACCCTAACCATAAACTTAACCCTAACCCTAACCCTTACCCTTACCCTAACCGTAACCCTAACCTTAACCCCAACCCTAACGCTAACCATAAACCTAACCCTTGCCCTAACCCTAACCCTAACACTTACCCTTACCTAACACTAACCCTAACCCTTATTCTAACCCTAACCCTAACCCTAACCCCTAACCCTTACATTAACCCTAACCCTAACACTAACCCTAACCCTTACCCTTACCCTAACCCTAACCCTAACCGTAACAGTTACCCTTAACCCAACCCTAACCCTAACCCTAACCCTAACCCTAACTCTAACCCTAAACCTAAACCTAACCCTAACCCTTAAACTAACAGTAACCCTAACCCTTACCCTAACCCTAACCTCAACTTTAACCCTAACCCTAAGCCTAACACTTGCCCTTACCCTTACCCTTACCCTTAACCTAACCCTAAACCTAACCCTAAACCTAACCCTAAAACTTACCCTTCCCTAACCCTAAACTTAAACCTAACCCTAACCTTAACCCTAACCCTTACCCTTACCCAAACACTAACCCTCAACCTAATCCTAAACCTAACCCTAACCCCTAACCCTAAACTTAACCCTCACCCTTAACCTTACATTAACCCTAATCCTAACCGTAACACTTACCCTTAACCTAAACCTAACCCTAACCCTGACCCTTACCCTAAACCTAACCCTAAACCTTACCCTAACCCTCATCGTAACACCAACCCTAATCCTAACCGTAACCTTTACCCTTACCCTAACGCTAACCCGAACCCTAAACCTAACCCTAACCCTAACCTTAATCCTAACCCTAACCCTAACCTTAACCCTAAACCTAACCCTAACCCTAACCCTAACCCTTACCCTTACCCTAAACCTAACCCTAACCCTAATCCTTATCTTAACCCTAACCCTAACCCTAACCCTTACCCTTTCTCTAACCCTAAACCGAACTCTAACCCTAACACTTACACTTAACCCAACCCAAACCCTAACCCTAACCCTAACCCTAACCCTAACGTTAACCCTAACCCTAACCCTAAACCTAACCATTACTCTTACCCTAACCCTAACCCTAATCTTAACCACAAAATTAAACCTAACCCTACCCCTAACCCTAACCCTTACCCTAAACCTAACCATAACCCTAACACTAAAACTTACCCTTACCAAAACCCTAACCCTAAACCTAACCCTAACCCTTATTTTAACCTTAACCCTCACCCTAACTCTTAACCTAACACTAACACTAACCCTAACCCATAACCCTAACCCTAACCATAATCCTAACCCTAACCCTAACCCTAACCCTTACCCTAATTCTAAACCTAACCCTTACCTTACCGTAAAACCTAACAACCCTAAACCTAACACTAACCCTAACCCTAACCCTTACCCTTACCCTAACCGTAACCCCAACCATAACCCTTACCCTAACCCTAACCCTAACCCTAACCCTAACACTTCCCTAACACTAACCCTAATCCATACCCTAACCCTTACCCTAACCCTTACCCTAACCTTAACCCTAACCCTTACCCTAATACTAACCCTAACCCTAACCCTCACCCTAACCCTTAATCTAATCTTAACGCTAACCCTAACCCATAACCCTAACCCTGACCCTAACTCTAACACTTACCCTTATCCTAACCCTAACTCTAACCCTAACACTTACCCTTACCCTAAACCCTACCCTAACCCTAACCCTAACCGTAACCCTTACACTAACCCTAACCCTAACCCTAACCCTTACCCTTACCCTAAGCCTAAACCTAACCCTAACCCTAACCTTAACCCTAACCCTAAACCTAACCCTAAAGCTTACCCTTACCCTAAACCTAACCCTAACCCTTACCCTAAGACTAACCCTAACCCTAACCCTTACCCTTAACTTAACCCTAACCCAAACACTAACCCTTACCCTTACCCTAAAGCTAACCCTAACCCTAACCCTAACCCTATCCCTAACACATACCCGTACCCTAACCCTAACCCTAACCCTAAACCTAACACTAACTCTTACCCATACCCTAAACCTAACCCTAACCCTTACCCTAAGCCTAACCCTAACCCTAACCCTAAACCTAACAATAAACCTAACCCTAACCTTTACACTAACTCTAACCCTAATCCTAACGCTAACCCTAACCATAAACTTAACCCTAACCCTAACCCTTACCCTTACCGTAACCGTGACCCTAACCTTAACCCCAGCCCTAAAGCTAACCATAACCCTAACCCTAACCCTTGCCCTAACCCTAACCCTAACACTTACCCTTACCTAACACTACCCCTAACCCTTATTCTAACCCTAACCCTAACCCTAACCCTAACCCCTAACCCTTACATTAACCGTAACCCTAACCCTAAACCTAACCCTTACCCTTACCCTAACCCTAACCCTAACCGTAACAGTTACCCTTAACCTAACCCTAACCCTAACCCTTACCCTAACCCTAACCTCAACTTTAACCCTAACCCTAAGCCTAACACTAACCCTTACCCTTACCATTACCCTTAACCTAACCCTAAACCTAAACCTAAACCTAACCGTAACACTTACCCTACCCTAACCCTAAAATTAAACCTAAACCTAACCTTAACCCTAACCCTTACCCTTACCCAAACCCTAACCCTCAACCTAATCCTAAACCTAACCCTAACCCCTAACCCTAAAGCTAACCCTAACCCTGAACCTTACCCTAAACCTAATCCTAACCATAACACTTACCCTTAACCTAAACCTAACCCTAACCCTAACCCTTACCCTAAACCTAACCCTAAGCCTTACCCAAACCATAACCCTAACACTAACACTAACCCTTACCCTAAACTTACCCCTAATCCCTAACCCTAACCCTTACCCTAAACCTAACCCAAACCCTAACCTTAAACCTAACCCTAAGGCTTACCCTAACCCTAACCCTAACCCTAAGCCTTACCCTTACCCTAACCCTAACCTAACCCTAAACCTAACTCTAACCCTAACCCTAACCCTTACCCTTACCCTAACCCTAACCCTAACCCTAATCCTAACCGTAACACTTACCCTTACC
>JANJXV010000053.1:4757500-4820000 GCA_024803745.1 Megascapheus bottae | reverse complement strand
CCATAAAACTAAATCTAACCTTAACCCTAACACTTCTCCTTTTCCTAACCCTAACCCTAACCTTAAACCTAAGTTTAACCCTAAAACTAACCCTTACCCTTTACCTAACCCTAACCCTAACCCTAAACCATACCCTCATCCTAACCCTAACTCTAACTCTAACACTTACCCTTACACTAACACCTAAGCTAACCCTAACCCTATACCTAACCCTTACCCTAAACCTAACCCTAACATTTATCCTTACCCTGACCCTAAAACTAACCCTAACCGGAAGCCTAACCCTAACCCTTACCTTACCCTAACCCTAACCCTACCCCTAACCCGAACCCTAACCCTTACCCTAAACCTAACCCTAACCCTAACCCTAACCCTTACCCTTACCTTGACCCTAAAGTAACCCTAACCCTTACCCTTACCCTAATGCTAAACCTAACCCTAACCCTAACCCTAACACATACTGTTACCCTAACCCTAACACTAACCCTAACCGTAACCCTAAACCTAACCTTAAACCTACTCTAAACCCAACCCTAATGTTTACCCTAATTCTAACCTTAACCCCAACACTAAACCTAACCCTAACCCTAACCCTACCCCTTACCCTTACCCTAACCATAACCGTAAACCTAACCCTAAACCTAACGCTAATCCTAACCCTAATCCTAACCCTAACCATAATCCTAACCATAACCCTTACCCTTACCCTAACCCTAACCCTAAAACTAACCCTAACCCTAAACTTACCCCTAACCCTAACCCTAACCCTTACCCTAACCCAAATCCTAAACCTAAACCTAACCCTAACCCTTACCCTTACCTTAATCCTAACCCTAACCCTAACCCTTACCCTAACCCTAACCCTAACCGTAACACTAACACTTACCCTAACCTAAACCTAACCCTAACCAAACCCTTAACCTAACCGCAACCCTAACCCTAACCCTAACCCTTACCCTTACCCTAACCCTAACACTAACCCTAACCCTAACCCTAAACCCTTACCCTAATCCTAACCGTAAACATAACCCTAACCCTTACCCTTACCCTAACCCTAAACCTAAACCTAACCCCTACCCTAACCCTAACCCTAACACTGACCCTTACCCTAACCCTAACACTAACCCTTACCCTTACCTAACCCTAAACATAACGCGAACCCTAACCCTAACCCTAACCCTTACCCTTACCCTAACCCTGACCATAAACCTTACCCTAAACCTAACCATAAACCTTACCCTAACCCTAACCTTAACCCCAACACTAAACCTGACCCTAACCCTAACCCTAACCCTTACCCTAACCCTAAACCTATCCCTAACCCTAACCCTTGCCCATAACCTTACCTTAACTCTAACCCTAAATTTAACCCGAACACTAACCTTAATCCTATCCCTTAACCTTACACTAACCCTAACACTAACCCTAACCCTATACCTAACCCTATCCCTAACCCCAACCCTTACCCTTAGCCTAACCCTAACCCTAACCCTAAACCTTACCCTAACCCTAATACTTACCCTAACCCTAACCCTAATCCTAACCCCTAACCCTTACCCTAGCCCTAACCCTTAACCTAACCCTAACACTAACCCTAACCCCTAACCCTAACTCTTACCGTAATCCAAACTCCAACCCTAACCCTAACCCTAACCCTAACCCTAAACCTAACCCCTAATCCTAACACTAACCCTAACCCTAACAATTACCCTTATCCTAACCCTAACTCTAACTCTAACACTTCGCCTTAGCCTAACCCCTAATATAACCCTAACCCTAACCCTAACCCTTACTCTAACCCTAACCCTTACCCTAACCATAACCCTAAACCTAGCCCTTACCCTAACCCTAACCCTAACCCTTACCGTAAACCTAACCCTAACTCTAACCCTTACCCTAAACCTAACCATAACCCTAACTCTAACACTTACCCTTACCAAAACCCTAACCCTAAACCTAACCCTAACCCTTAACCTAACCCTAACCCTCACCCTAACTCTTAACATAACGCTAACACTAACCCTAACCCCTAACCCTAACCCTAACCCAAACCATAACCCTAACCCTAACCCTAATCCTAACCCTACCTACCACTAAGCCTTACCCTAAACCTAACCCTAACCCTTACACTTACCCTAACCCTAACCGAAACCCTAACCCTATACCTAAACCTAACACTAACCCTAACCCTTACCCTTACCCTAACTCTAACCCTAACTCTAACCCTTACTTAAACCTAACCCTAACCCTAACCCTAACGCTTACCCTAACACTAATCCTTACCCTAACCCTTACACTAACCCTAACCCTAACCTTCACCCTAAACCTTATCCTAACACTAACCCTAACCCTAACCCTAACCCTAACCCTTTACCTAACACTAACACTAACCCTAACCACTAACCCTAACCCTTACCCTAACCCTAACCCTAAACCTAAACCCTAACCCTAACCCTAACCCTAAACCTAACAACTAACCCTAAATCTGACCCTAACTCTAACAATTACCCTTATCCTAATCCTAACTCTAACACTAACACTTACCCTTACCCTTAACCCTACCCTACCCCTAACCCTAAGCCTAACCCTTACCCTAACCCTAACCGTAACCCTTACCCTTACCCTAACCCTAACCCTAACCCTAACCCTTACTTAACCCTAACCGTAACCCTAACACTTACCCTAACACTAACCCTGACCCTAAGCCTTACCCTAACCCTAACCCTAACATTCACCCTAACCCTTATCCTAACCCTAACCCTAACCCTTCAACTAACACTAAAACTAACCCTAACCACTAACCCTAACCCTAATCTTTACCCTAACCGTACACCTAAACCTAACCCTAACTCTAACCCTAAACCTTAACCTAACCCAAACACTAACCCGAACCCCTAACCCTAACCCTTACCATAACCCTAACCCTAACCCTAACCCTAAACCTAACACTACTAACCTAACCCTAACTCTAACCCTAACCCTTATCCTAACCCTAACTCTAACCTTTACCCTAACCCAAACCCTAAACCTAAACCTAACCCTAACCCTTAACCTTACCTTAATCCTAACCCTAACCCTAACCCTTACCCTAACCGTAACCCTAACCGTAACACTAACACTTACCCTAACCTAAACCTAACCCTAACCAAACCCTTAACCTAACCGCAACCCTAACCCTAACCCTAACCCTAACCCTTACCTTACCCTAACCCTAACACTAACCCTAACCCTAACCCTAAACCCTTACCCTAACCCTAACCGTAACCCTAACCCTAGCCCTTACCCTTACCCTAACCCTAAACCTAAACCTAACCCCTACCCTAACCGTAACCCTAACACTGACCCTTACCCTAACCCTAACACTAACCCTTACCCTTACCCTAACCCTAAACATAACGGGAACCCTAACCCTAACCCTAACCCTTACACTTACCCTAACCCTGAACATAAACCTTACCCTAAACCTAACCCTAAATCTTCCCCTAACACTAACCTTAACCCCAACACTAAACCTGACCCTAATCCTAACCCTAACCCTTACCCTAACCCTAAACCTAACCCCAACCCTAACCCTTGCCCATAACCTTACCCTAACTCTAACCCTAAATCTAACCCTAACACTAACCTTAACCCTATCCCTTAACCTTACACTAACCCTAACACTAACCCTAACCCTATACCTAACCCTATCCCTAACCCTAACCCTTACCCTTACCCTAACCCTAACCCTAACCCTACACCTTACCCTAACCCTAACACTTACCCTAACCCTAACAGTAATCCTCACCCCTAACCCTAACCCTAACACTAACCCTTAACCTAACCCTAACACTAACCCTAACCCCTAACCCTAACTCTTACCGTAACCCAAACTCTAACCCTAACACTAACCCCTAACCCTAACCCTAACCCTAACCCCTTATCCTAACCCTAACCCTAACTCTAACACTTACCCTTACCCTAACCCCTAATCTAACCCTAACCCTAAACCTAACCCTTACTCTAACCCTAACCCTAACCCTAACCCTAAAACTTACCCTAACCCTAACACTTACCCTAACCCTAACCCTAACCCTAACCTAACCCTAACACTAACCCTAACCCCTAACCCTAACTCTTACCGTAACCCAAACTCTAACCCTAACCCTAACCCCTAACCCTAACCCTAACTCAAACCCTTACCCTTACCCTAACCCTAACACTAACCTTAATGCTAACCTTAACCCTAACCTTAACCCTTACCCTAACCTAACCCTAATCCTTACCCTAACCCTAACCCTAACCCTAACCCTTACACTTTCCCAAACCATAACCTTAACTCTAACCCTAAACCGTACCCTTAACCTAACCCTAAACCTAAACCTAACCATAACCCTTACCCTTAACCTAACCCTAAACCTAATCCTAACCCTAACACTAACACTTACACTTAACCTAACCCTAACCCTAAACCTAACCATACCCCTTACCCTTAACCTAACCCTAAACATAACCCTAACCCCTAACCCTAACCCTAATCCTTTCCCTAACCCTAACCTAACCCTAATCCTTACCCTAACCCTAATCCTAACCCTAACCCTAACTCTTACCCTTTCCCAAAACCTAACCCTAACTCTAACCCTAAACCTTACCCTTAACCTAACCCTAACCCTAAAGGAAACCATAACCCTTACCCTTAACCTAAACCTAAACCTAATCCTAACACTAACACTTACCCTTAACCTAACCCTAACCCTAAACCTAACCATAACCCTTACCCTTAACCTAACCCTAACCATAACCCTAACCCCTAACCCTAACCCTAACACTAACCCTTACCCTAACCCTAACCCTAACCCTAATCCTCACCCTAACCCTACCCTAAACCTAATCCTAACCCTAACACTAACCCTAACACTTACCCTTATCCTAACCCTAACCCTAATTCTAACCCTAACCCCTAACCCTAACCCTAACCCTAACCCTAACACTTACCCTTATCCTAAACCTAACCCTAACTCTAACACTTACCCTTACACTAACCCCTAACCTAACCATAACCCTAACCCTAACCCTTACCCTAAACCTAACCCTAACATTTATAATTACCCTAACCCTAAACCTAACCCTAACCCTAAGCCTAACCCTAACCGTTACCCTTACCCTAACCCTAACCCTACAACTAACCCGAACCCTAAACCTTACCCTTACCCTAACCTAACCCTAACCCTTACCCTTTCGTTAACCCTAACACTAACCCTAACCCTTACCCTTACGATAACTCTAACATTAACCCCAACACTAAACCTAACCCTAAGCCTAACCCTAACCCTTACACTTACCATAACCATAACCCTAAACCTTAATCTAACCCTAATCCTAATCTTAACCCTAACCATAAACCTAACACTTACCCTAACCCTAACCCTAACCCTAACATTAACCCTAACCCTTACCCTAAACCTAACCCTAACCCGAACCCTAACCCTTACCCTTACCTTGACCCTAACCCTAACCCTAACACTTACCCTTACCCTAATGTTAACCCTAACCCTAACCCTAACCCTAACACATACTATTACCCTAATCCTAATACTAACCCTAACCGTAACCCTAAACCTAACCTTCAACCTACTCTAAACCCAACCCTAACATTCACCCTAACCCTAACCTTAACCCCAACACTAAACCTAATCCTAACCCTAAACCTAAACCTAACGCTAATCCTAACCCTAATCCTAACCCTAACCCTAATCCTAACCATAATCCTTACCCTTACCCTAAACCTAACCCTAACCCTAAAACTAACCCTAACCCTAAACTTATCCCTAACCCTAACCCTAACCCTAATCCTAACCCTAATCCTAACCCTAAAACTAACCCTAGCCCTAAACTTAACCCTAACTCTTACCCTTACCCTAACCCTAACGAAAACCCTAAACCTAAACCTAACCTTAAACCTTACCCTTACCTTAATCCTAACCCTAACCCTAACCCTTACCCTAACCCTAACCCTAACCGTAACACTAACACTTACCCTAACCTAACCCTAACACTATCCAAAACCCTTAACCTAACCGCAACCCTAACCCTAACCCTAACCCTTAACCTTACCCTAACCCTAACCCTAACCCAAACCGTAAACCTTACCTTACCCTAACAATAAACCTCACCCTAAACCTAAGCCTAACCCTAACCCTTACCCTTACCCTAAACCTAACCCTAAACCTCACCCTAAACCTAAGCCTAACCCTAACCCTTACTCTTATCCTAAACCTAACCCTAACCCTACACCTAACCCTATCCCTAACCCTAACTCTTACCCTTACCCTAACCCTAACCCTAACCCTAACCATAACGCTTACCCTAACCCTAACTCTAACACAAACCCTAACCCTTATCCTAACCCTAACCCTAACCCTAAACGTTAACCTAAACCTAGCACTAACCCTAACCCCTAAACCTAAACCTTACCCTAACCCTAACCCTAACCCTAACCCCTAACCTTAACCCTAACCCTAACACTTACCCTTATCCTAACCCTAACTCTAACTCTAACACTTACCCTTACACTAACACCTAAGCTAACCCTAACCCTATTCCTAACCCTTACCCTAACCCTAACCCTAACCCTATCCCTAACCCGAACCCTAAACCTTACCCTTAACCTAAACCTAACCCTAACCCTTACGTTAACCCTAAATCTAACCCTAACCCTGACCCTTACCCTAACTCTAACCCGAACCCGAACCCTAACCCTAACCCTAACACATACCCTTACCCTACCCCTAACCCTAATCCTAACCATAACCCTAAACCTAACCCTAAACCTAACCTTAACCCTTACCCTAACCCTAACATTAACCCCAACACTAAACCTAACCCTAACCATAACCCTAACCCTTACCCTTACCCTAACCCTAACCCTAAACCTAACCTTTACCCTAACCCTAACAATAATCCTAACTCTAAACCTTACCCTTATCCTAACCCTAACCCTAACCCTAAAACTAACCCTAACCCTAATCTTAACCCTAACTCTAACACTAACACTTACCCTAACCCTAACCCTAAACCTAACCCTTACCCTAAACCTAACCCTAACCCTAACACTAACCCTTACAATTGCCTTAAACCTAACAATAACCCTAACCATTACCCTTACCCTAACACTAACCCTAACCCTAACCCTAACCCTAACACATACTGTTACCCTAACCCTAACACTAACCCTAACCGTAAACCTAAACCTAACCCTAAACCTACTCTAACCCCAACCCTAACACTTATCCTAACCCTAACCTTATCCCAAACACTAAACCTAACCCTAACCCCTACCCTAACCCTTACCCTTACTCTAACCATAACCCTAAACCTAACCCTAACCCTAACGCTAATCCTAACCCTAATCGTAAACCTAACCCTAATCCTAACCCTAACCCTTACCCTTACCCTAACCCTAACCCTAACCCTAAAACTAACCCTAAACTTAACCCTAACAATAAACATAATGCTTACCCTAACCCTAACCCTAACCATAAACTTAACCCTAACCCTAAACATAATGCTTACCCTAACCCTAACCCTACTCCTAAACCTAACCCTTACCCTTACCCTAACCCTAACTCTAACCCTCAAACTAACCCTAACCCTAAACTTTACCCTAACCCTTACCCTTACCCTATCCCTAACCCTAAACCTAAACCTAAACCTAACCCTAACCCTTACCCTTACCGTAATCCTAACCCTAACCCTAAACCTTACCCTAACCATAACCCTAACCCTCACCCTAACACTAACACTTACCCTAACCCTAACCCTAACCCTTACCCTAACCCTAACCCTAAACCTAACCCTTACCCTAACCCTAACCCTAACCCTAACCCTAACCTAACCCCTAACCAAAACCTTAACCTAACCATAACCCTAATCCTAACCCTAATCCTTAACTTTACCCTAACCCTAACCCTAACTCTAACACTTACACTTACCATATCCCCTACCCTAACCCTAAGCCTAACCCTAACCCTAACTTTAATCCCAACACTAAACCTAACCCTAACCCTAACCCTAACCCTAACCCTTACCTTACCCTAACCCTAAACCTAACCCTAAACCTAAGCCTAAGCTTAACCCTTACCCTTACCCTAACCCTAACCCTAACCCTAACCCAAACCCTAAACATTACCCTTACCCTAAACCTAACCCTAACCCTTACACTAAACCTAACCCTAACGCTAACCCTAACCCTTACTCTTACCTTAACCCTAACCCTAGCTCTAACACTTGACCTTACCGTAACGCTATCCCTAACCCTAAAACTAACCCTAAAACTAACCCTAACCCTAACCTTAACCGTAACCCCAACCCTAACCCTTACCCTAACCCTAACCCTAATTATAACCCTAACCCTTACCCTTACCCTAACCCTAACCCTAACCCGAAAACTAACCCTAACCCTAACCTTAACCCTAAACCTTACCCTTACCCTTACCCTAACCCTAACCCTAAAACTAACCCTAACCCTAACCTTAACCTAACCCTTACCCTTACCCTAACCCTAACCCTAAACCTCACCATAACCCTAACCCTAACCCTTACCCTTACCCTAACCCTAACCCTAACCCTTACCCTAACCTTAAACCTAACCCTTACCCTTGTCGTAACCTTAACCCTAAACCTAACCCTAACCCTTACCCTTACCCTAAACCTAACCCTAATCTAATCCGAACCCTAACCCTATTCCTAACCCTAACTCTTATCCTTACCCTAACCCTAACCCTAAACCTAACTCTAACCATAACCCTTAACCCTAACCGTAACCCTAACTCAAACCCTCACCCAAACCCTTACCCTTACCCTAACCCTAACCTTAATGCTAACCCTAACCCTAACCTTAACCCTTACCCTAACCCTAATCATTACCCTAACCCTAACTCTAACCCTTACCCTTACCCTTTCCCTAAACCTAACCCTAAACATTACCCTTACCCTAAAACTAAACCTAAGCCTAACCCTAACCCTAAACATAACCCTAACCTTAACCCTAACCCTAACCCTAATTCTTACCCTAACCCTAACCCTAAACCTAACAATTACCCTTACCCTAACCCTAACCCTAACCCTAAACCTTACGCTTTCCCTAAACCTAAGCCTAAACCTTACCCTTACCCTAACCTTAACCCAAACATTAAACCTAACCCTAACCCTATCCCTAACCCTTACCCTAGCCCTAACCCTAAACCTAATCCTAAACCTATCTCTAACCCTAACCCTTACCCGAATCCTAACCCTTACACTTACTCCAACCCTAACCCTAAACCTAACCCTAAACCTTACCCTAACCCTAACCCTAATTCTAACCCTAACACTTACCCTAAACCTAACCTTAACCCTAAGCCTAACCCTAACCCTAACCTTAACCATAACCCTTAACGTTACCCTAACCCTAACCCTAAGCCTAATCCTAAAACTAATCCTAACACTAATCCTAACCCTAACCCTAACCCTTACCCTAATCCTAACCCTAACCCTAACCGTAACACTTACCCATAGCCTAACCCTAACCTTAACCCTAACCCTAACCCTTACCGTAACCCTAACCCTAAACTAACTGTAACCCTAAACCTAACCCTAAGCCTTACCCTAATCCTAACCCTAACCCTAACACTAACCTTAACCATATCCCTTACCCTTACCCTAACCCTAACCCTAACACTAAACCTAAACCTAACCCGATCACCAACCCTAAACTTTACCATTACCCTAAACCTAACCGTAACCCTAACCCTAACCAGAACACTTACCCTAACCCTAATCCTAACCCTAACCATTACACTTACCCTTACCCTATCCCTAAATCTAACTCTAACCCTATCCCTAACCCTTACCCTTACCCTTAGCCTAACCTTAACCCTAACACTAAACCTTACCCTTACTCTAAACCTAACCTTAACCCTTATCCTAAACGTAAACCTAACCCTACCCCAGCACATACCCTTACCCTAACCCTAACCCTAACCCTAACCGTAACCCTAAACCTAACGCTAAACCTAACTCAAACCGTAACCCTAACCCTTACCCTAACCCTAACCCTAACTCTAACCCTTATCCTAACCCTAAACCTAACCCTAACCTTAAACGTTAACCTAACCCTAACACTAACCCTAAACCTAACCCTAAACCTTAACCTTACCCTAACCCGTATCCTTAACCTAACCGTAACCCTACACTTAACCCAAACCCTAAACCTAACCCTAACCCTAACCCTAACCATTACCCTACCCTAAATCTAACCCTAAGCCTAACGCTAACCCTAACCCCAACACTTACCCTTCCCCTACCCTAACCCTGACCCTAACCCTTACCCTTACCCTACCCTAACCCTAACCCTAACCTTACCCTAAACCTAACCCTAAACCTAACCCTAACTCTAACCCCTAACCCTAACATTGAACCTAACCCTAACCCTAAACCTAACCCATACCCTTGCCCTAATCCTAACTCTAACCCTAACCCGAACCCTAACCCTAAGATTTACCCTAACATTAATCCTAACCCTTACCCTAACCCTAACCCTAAACCTAACCTGTATCCTAACGCTAACCCTACCCCTAACCCTAAAACTTACCCTTAACCTAGCCCTAACCCTAAATCTAACCCTAACCCTAACACTAACCGTTACCCTAATCCTAACCCTAACTATAACCCTAACCCTTACCCTAAACCAAACCCTAAACTTAACCCTAACCCTTACTCTTACCTTAACCCTAACCCTAACCCTAACCCTTACCCTTATCTAACTCTAACCCTAACCCTAACCCTAACCCTAACCCTAACCCTTACCCTTACCCTTACCCTAACCGTAACAATACACTTAACCCAAACCTAAACCTAACCCTAACCCTAACCCTAACACTTACCCTAAACTTACACTAACCCTAACCCTAACCCTAACCCGAACCCTAACCCAAACCCTTACCCTAACCCTAACCCTAACCCTAACCCTTACCATAACCTGTACCCTAAACCTAAACCTAAACCCTAACCCTAACCCTAACAGCAAAGCTAACCCTAACCCTTACCCTTCCCCTAACCCTAACCCTAACCCTAACACTGACCCTTACCCTAACCCTAACCATAACCCTAACCCTTACCCTAACCCTAACTCTAACCCTAACCGTTACCCTTACCCTAAACCTAAACCTAACCCTAAACCTAACCCTTACCCTTACCTTAATCCTAACCCTAACCCTAACCCTAAACCCTACCCTTACCCTAAACCTACCCATAACCCTTATACCACCTTAACGCTAACCCTAACCTTAACTCTTACACTTACCCTAACGCTAAACCTAAACCTAACCCTAACCCTAACCCTAACCCTTACCCTAACCCTAACACTAAATCTAAGCCTAACCATAACCCTAACCCTAACACTTACCCTAATCCTAACCCTAACACTTTCAGAAATACTAACCCTAACCGTAACCTTAACCCGAACCCTAACCCTAACCCTAATCTTAACCCTAACCCTAACCCTAACAATAACAATGAACCCTTAACCTAATTCTAGCCCTAACGCTATCCCTAACCTTAACCCTAACACTAACTCTAACCGTAAACCTAACCCTAATTTTAACCCTAACCCTAACCCTAACCCTTGTCCTTACCCTAAACCTAACCCTAAACCTAACACTAACCCTAACGCTAAACTTAAACCTAACCCTTACCCTTACCTTAACCCTAAACCTAAACCTAAACATAACCCTAACCCTAAACCTAACCCAAATGCTAACCTATAACCCTAACCCTATCTCTAACCCTAACCCTAACCCTTCCCTATAACCTAACCCCTACCCTAACCCTTACCCTAACCCTAACTCTAACCCTAACCCTTACCCTTACACTAATCCTAACCCTAACCCTAACCCTAAAATTTACCCTTACCCTAAACCTAACCCTAACCCTTAGCATAAACCTAACCGTAACCCTTACCCTAACCCTAACCCTAATCCTAATCCTAACCCTAATCCTAACCCTTACTTTACCCTAACCCTATCAATAACCCTAACCCTAAACCTAAACCTAACCCTAACCCTAATCGTAACCCTAACCCTTACCCTTACCCTAACCCTAACCCTAAAGCTAACCCTAAACCTAACCCTAAACCTAACACTTACCCTTACCCTAACCCTAACCCTAAACCTAACCCTAACCCTTACCCTTACCCTCACCCTAACCCAAACCTTAACACAAATCTAACCCTAACCCTAACCGTTATCCCTACCCTAACCCTAACACTAAGCCTAACCTCACCCTAACCCTAAACCTAACCCTTACACTTACCCTAACCCTAAACCTAATCCTAACCCTAACCCTAACCCTAAACCTAAACCTTACCCTAACCCTAACCCTAACCCTTACCCTTACCCTAGCCCTAACCCTAACCGTAACCCTAAGCCTAAGCCTAACGCAAATCCTAACCTCTAACCCTTACCCTAACCATAACCCTAACCCTAACACTTCCGCTACCCTAACCCCTACCCTAAACCTAACCCTAACACTAACCCTTATCCTAACCCTAACACTAAACCTAACCCCTACCCTTACCCTAACCCAAAACTTAACCCTAACCCTAACACTAACGCTAACCCTTACCCTTACCCTAACCCTAAACCTAAACCTTAACCTAAACCTAACCGTAACTCTAACCCTAACCCTTACCCTAGCCCTAAAGATAATCCTAACCTTAACACTTACCCTTACCATAACCACACCCCTAAACCTAAAACTAAACCTAACCCTAACCTTAACCCTAACACTTACCCATACCCTAACCCTAACCCTAAACCTAACACTAAACCTAACCCTAACCCTAACCCTTACCTTACCCTAACCCTAACCCTAACACTTATCCTTAACCTAACCTAACCCTAACCTAATCCTTACCCTAACCCTACCCTTAACCCCAACATTAAACCTAAACCTAACCTAAATCTAACCCTTCACCTTACCCTAAATCTATCCCTAAACCTAACCCTAACCCTTACACTAACCCTTAACCTAACCCTAACCCTAATCCTAACCCTAACCCTTACCCTTACCCTAACCCTAACCCTAACCCTAACCCTAAACCTAACCCTAAACCTAAACTTAACCCTAACCCATACCCTTAACCTAACCCTAACCCTAACCCTAACCCTTACCCTTAACCTCACCCTAACCCTAACCCTAACCCTTACCTAATCCTAACCCTAACCCTAACACTTACCCTAACCCTAACCCTAACCCTAACCCTAAAACTTAACCTAACCCTAACTCTAACCCTAACCCTTAACCTAACCCTAACCTTAACCACAACACTAAACCTAACCATAAGCGTAACCTTAACCCTTACCCTTACCCTAACCCTAACCGTAAACCTAACCCTAACCCTAACCCTAACCCTTACCCTTACCCTAATCCAAACCCTGACCCTAACCCTAAAACTTAACCTAACCCTAAACTTAACCGTAACCCTTACCCTTACACTAACCCTAAACCTAACCCTAAAACTTAACCTAACCCTAACACTAATCCTAACAATCACCCTTACTCTAACCCTAACCCAATACCTAACCCTAACCCTTGCCCTTACCCTAACCGTAACCCTAATGTTAACCCTAACCCTAACCCTAACCTAACGTTAACCCTAACCCTTATCCTTTCCCTAACCGTAACCCTAACCCTTCCCCTAACCCTAAACCTAACACTAACCGTAACCCCTAACCCTAACCCTAACCCTAAACCTTACCCTTACCCTAAACCTAACCCTAACCTTACCCCAAACTTAAACCTAACCCTAAACCTAACCCTAACTCTTACCCAAATTCTAACACTTTCCCTTACCCTAACCCTAACCCTAAACCTAAACCTAACCCTTACCATGACCCTAACCTTAACCCTAAACCTTACCCTAACCCTAACCCTATCCCTTGCCCTAACCCTAAACCTAACACTAACCATAACCCCTAACCCTAACCCTAACCCTAAACCTTACTCTTACCCTAAACCTAACACTAACCATAACCCCTAACCCTAACCCTAACCCTAACCCTTACCCTAACCCTAACCCTAAACTTAACCCCAACCCTAAACCTAAGCCTAACCCTAAACCTAACCCTTACCCTAACCATAACCCTTACCCTTGCCCTTACCCTAACCCTAACCCTAACTGTAACCGTAAACCTAAACCTAAACCTAACCCTAACCGTTACCCTAAACCTAAACCTAACCCTAATCCTTAACCTTACCCTAACCATAAACCTAACCCTAAAACTATTCCTTACCCTTACCATAACCTTAACCCTAAACCTAACCCTAAACCTATCCCTACCTCTTACCCTAACCCCTACCCTAATCCTAACCCTAACCCTGAACCTTACCCTAACGCTAACCCTAACCCTAACCCTAACACTTACCCTTACGCTAACCCTAACACTAACCCTAACCTAACCCTAAACCTAACCCTAAACCTAACCCTAACCCTAAGCCTAACCCTTACCCTGACCCGAAACTTGACCCCAACACTAAACCTAACCCTAAACTTTAACCTTACCCTAACCCTAAAACTACACCTAACCCTAACCGTAAAACTAACCCTAACCCTAACCTTAACACTAACGCTTACCCTTACCCTAACCCTAACACAAACCCTAAACCTAACCCTAACCCTAACCCTTACCCTTAACCTTACCCTAATCCTAACCCTAAACCTAACCCTAACACTTACCCTTAACCTAACCCTAACCCTAACCCTAACCCTAAACCTAACTTTAATCCTAACTCTAACCCTAACCCTAACTCTAAACCTAACCCTTACCCTTGCCCTAACCCTAACCTAACCCTAACCCTAACCCTAACTCTAATCCTTACCCTAACCCTAACCCTTACCCTAACCCTAACTCTAACCCTATCCCTAACCCTAACCCTAACCCTAAACCTTACCCTTAACCTAACCCTAACAATAACTCTAACCCTAACCCTAATCCTAACTCTTACCCTAAACCTAACCCTAACGCTAACCCTTACCCTTACCCTAAACCTAACCCTACACCTAACCCTTACCCTTACCCATACCCTAATCCTAACCCTAACCCTAAACCTAACCCTTACCCTTACCCAACCCTAACCCTAAACCTAAACCTAATCCTAACCCTAACCCTTACCCTAACCCCTACCCTAAACCTAACCCTAACCCTAACCCTTACCCTAACCCCTACCCTAATCCTAACCCTAACCCTTAACCTTACCCTAACCCTAACCCTAACCCTAAACCTAAACCTAACCCTAACCTTAAACCCAAACCTAACACGAACCCTAATCCTAAACCTAACCCTTACCCCTACCCTAACCCTAAACCTAAATCTAACCCTAACCATAACCCCTAACACTAACCCTAACCCCTACACTTACCCTAATCCTAACCCTAACCCTAACCCTTACCCTTACCCTAAACCTAACCCTAACCATTACCCTAACCCCAACCCTAACCCTCACTCTTATCCTAACCCTAACTCTAACCCAAACCCTAACCCTTAACCTAACCCTAACACTAACCCTAACCCCTATGCCTAACCCTTATTTAATCATAACTATAACCCTAACCCTAACCCCTTACCCTAACCCTAACCCTAACCCCTAACACTAACCCTAGCCCTAACCCTACCCTTATCCTATCCCTAACCCTAACCCTAACACTTATCCTTACCCTAACCCCAACCCTAACCCTAACCCTAACCCTAACCCTTACCCTAACCCTAACCCTAACCCTTACCCTTAACTTAACCGTAAGCCTAACTCTAACCCTTACCCTTACCCTAACGCTAACCCTAACCCTAACCCTAACACTTAACCTTACGCTAACCCTAACACTAACCTTAACCTAACCCTAAACCTAACCCTAAACCTAACCCTAACCCTAAGCCTAACCCTTACCCTGACCCGAACCTTGACCCCAACACTAAACCTAACCCTAAAGCTAACCCTATCCCTTACCCTTACCCTAACCCTAACCCTACACCTAACCCTAACCTTAACCCTTACCCTAACCCTAACTCTAATCCTAACCTTAACCCTTATCCTTACCCAAACCCAACCCTAACCCTAAACCTAACCCTAACCCTAACTTTAACCCTAACCCTTACCCTTACCCTAACCCTAAACATAACCCTAAACCTAACCCTAACTCTTACCCTTACCCTAACGATTACCCTAACACTTACCGTAACAATAACCCTAACCCTAACCCTAACCCTAACCGTAACCCTTACCCTAACCCTAACCCTAACCCTTATCCTAACCCTAACCCTAACCCTAACACTTCCCTTACCCTAACCCCTACCCTAATCCTAACCCTAACACTAACCCTTACCCTAAACCTAACAGTAAACCTAACCCCTACCCTTACCCTAAACCTAAACCTAAACCTAACCCTAACCCTAACCCTAACGCTAACCCTTACCCTTACCCTAACTCTAACCCTAAACCTTAACCTAAAACAAACCCTAACCCTAACCCTAACCCTTACCCTAGCCCTAACCCTAATCCTAACCTTAACACTTAGCCTTACCCTAACCATACCCCTAAACCTAAAACTAACCCTAACCCTAACCTTAACCCTAACACTTACCCATACCCTGACCCTAACCCTAAACCTAACACTAAACCTAACCCTAACCCTAACCCTTACCCTTACCCTAACCCTATCCCTAACACTTACCTTTAACGTAACCCTAACCATAACCCTAACCCTTACCCTAACCCTAACCTTAACCCCAACACTAAACCTAAACCTAAACTAACTCTAACGCTTCCCCTTACCCTAACCATATCCCTAAACCTAACCCTAACCCTTACACTAACCCTTACCCTAAACCTAACCCTAATCCTAACCCTAACCCTTACCCTTACCCTAACCCTAACCCTACCCCTAAACCTAACCCTAACCCTAACCTTAACCCTAACCCATACCCTTAACCTAACCCTAACCCTAACCCTAAACCTAACCCTAACCCTAACCCTAACACTTACGATAACCCTAACCCTAACCCTAAAACTTAACCTAAACCTAACCCTAACCCTTACCCTAACCCTAACCTTAACCAAAACACTAAACCTAACCATAAGCCTAAACTTAACCCTTACCCTTAGCCTAAACCTAAACCTAAACCTAACCCTAACCCTAACCCTTACACTAACCCCAACCCTAATCCTAACACTAACCCTTATCCTTACCCTAACCCTAACCCTAACCCTACACCTAACCCTAACCCTAATCTTAATCCTAACCCTTACCCTTACCCTTACCCTAACCCTAATCCTAACCCTAAACCTAACACTAACCCTAACCCTAACCCTTACCCTTACCCTAACGCTAACCCTAAACCTTATCCTTATCCTAAACCTAACCCTAACCCTTACCCTAAACCTAATCCTAACCCTAACCCTAACCATAACCATAACCCTAAACCTTACCCTTACCTTAACCCTAACCCTAACCCTTACCCTTATTCTAAGGCTAACCCTAACCCTAACCCTAACTCTAACCCTAACACATACCCTTACCCTAAGCCTAACCCTAACTCTAACGCTAACTTAAACCTAACCCTAAACCTAATCCTAACCCTAACCCTTACCCTAACCCTAACCTTAACACAAACAGTAAACCTAAAACTAACCCTAAACCCAACCCTTGCCCTTAACCTAACCCTAAACCTAACCCTAACCCTAACCCTTACCCTAACCCCAACCCTAATCCTAACCCTAACCCTTATCCTTACCCTAACCCTAACCCTAATCCTAACCCTAACCCTAACCCTTACCCTTACCCTAAACCTAACCCTAACTTTAACCCCATCCCTAAACCTAACCCTAACCCTAACCCTAACCCTTACCCTAGCCCTAAACCAAACCCAAACCCAAACCCAAACACTAACACTTACCCTTACCCTAACCCTAACCCTAACCCCTAACACTAACCCTAACCCTAACCCTTACCCTTATCCTAACCCTAACCCTAACCCTAACACGTACCCTTACCCTAACCCCAACCCTAACCCTAACCCTAACCCTTACCCTAACCCTAACCCTAACGCCAAAGCTAACACTTACCCTTACCCTAACCCTAAACCTAACCCTAAACGTAACCCTAACCCTAACCCTTACCCTTACTCTAACCCTAACACTAAACCTAACCTTAACCCTAACGGTTACCCTTACCCTAAACCTAAACCTAACCCTAAACCTTACCCTTAACCTAACCCTAACACTAAACCTTACCCTTACCTTAAACCTAACCATAACCCTAACCCTAACCCTTACCCTTACCTTAACCCTAACCCTGACTCTAACCTTTACCCTTACCCTAACGCTAACCATAACCCTAACCCTAACCCTTACCCTAACCCCTACCCTAATCCTATCACTAACCCTTACCCTTACCCTAACGCTAACCCTAAACCTAAACCTAAAGCAAACCCTAAACTTAACCCTAACCCTTACCCTTACACTAACCCTAACCCTCCCCTAACCCTAAACCTAACCCTAATCCTAACCCTAACCCTAACCCTAACCTAACCCTTACCCTTGCCCTAACCCTAACCTAAACCTAACCCTAACCCTAACTCTAACCCTTACCCTAACTCTAACCCTTACCCTAACCCTAACTCTAACTCTAAACCTAACCCTAACCCTAACCCTTACCCTTAACCTAACCCTAACCCTAACTCTAACCCTAACCCGAACCCTAACTCTTACCCTAAACCTAACCCTAACGCTAACCCTTACCCTTACCCTAAACCTAACCCTACACCTAACACTTACCCTTACCCATACCCTAATCCTAACCCTAACCCTAAACCTCACCCTTATCCTTACCCTAACCCTAACCTTAAACCTAACCCTAACCATAAACCTAATCCTTACCCTAACCCCTAAACTAACCCTAACCCTAAACCTAACCCTAACCTTAAACCCAAACCTAACACTAACCCTATTCCTAACCCTAACCCTTACCCTTACCCTAACCCTAAACCTAAACCTAACCCTAACCATAACCCCTAACACTAACCCTAACCCCTACCCTTACCCTAATCCTAACCCTAACCCTAACCCTTACCCTTACCCTAACCCTAACCTTAACCCCAACCCTTAACCTAACCCTAACTCTAACCCTAACCCTAACCCCTAACCTAACCCTAACACTAAACCTAACACCTATCCCTAACCCTTACTTAACCCTAACTATAACCCTAACCCTAACTGCTAACCCCAACCCTAACCCTAACCCTAACCCCTAACACTAACCCTAACCCTAACCCTTACCCTTATCCTAACCCTAACCCTAACCCTAACACGTACCCTTACCATAACCCCAACCCTAACCCTAACCCTAACCCTAACCCTTACCCTAACCCTAACCCTAACGCCAAAGATAACACTTACCCTTACCCTAACCCTAAACCTAACCCTAAACGTAACCCTAACCCTAACCCTTACCCTTACTGTAACCCTAACACTAAACCTATCCTTAACCCTAACCGTTACCCTTACCCTAAACCTAAACCTAACCCTAACCCTTACCCTTAACGTAACCCTAACACTAAACCTTACCCTTACCCTAAACCTAACCATAACCCTAACCCTAACCCTTACCCTTACCTTAACACTAACCCTGACTCTAACCTTTACCCTTACCCTAATGCTAACCCTAACCCTAACCCTAACCCTAACACATACCCTTACCCTAAACCTAACCCTAACCCTAACCCTTACCCTAACCCCTACCCTAATCCTATCCCTAACCCTTATCCTTACCCTAACGCTAACCCTAAACGTAAACCTAAACCAAACCCTAAACTTAACCCTAACCCTTACCCTTACACTAACCCTAACCCTCCCCTAACCCTAAACCTAACCCTAATCCTAACCCTACCCCTAACCCTTACCCTTACCTTAACCCTAACCTTAACCCTAACCCTAACCTAACCCTAACCCTGACCCTAACCCTAACCTTAACCTCAAAACTAAACCTAACCCTAACCCTAATCCTAACACTTACCCTACCCTAACACTAACCCTAAACCTAACCATAACCCTAACCCTTACACTAACTCTAACCCTAATCCTAATTCTAACCTTAACCTTACCCTAACCCTAACCCTAAACCTTAACCTAACCCTAACCTTAACCATAACCCTTACCCTTACCCTAACCCTAACTCTAACCCTAACCGAAATCCTAACCCTAACCCCAAACCTTAACCTTACCCTAAACCTAACCCTAACCCTAACCCTTACCCTAACACTTACCCTAACCCTAACACTAAATCTAACCCTAACCCTTACCTTAACCCTAAACCTAATGCTAACCCTAACCCTTATCCTAACACTATCCCTGACCCTAACCCTTACCCTAACCCTAACCCTAACCCCTAACTCTAACCCTAACCCTAACCCTAACCCTTACACTTATACTAACCCTAAAACTGACCCTAACCCTTAGACTTACACTAACCCCTACCCTAACCCTAACCCTAACCCTTACCCTAACCCTAACAATAACCCTAACCCTAACCCTTACCCTAACCCTAAACCTAACCCAAACCCTTACCCTTACCCTAACAATAAACCAAACCCTAAAACTAACCCTTACCCTTACCCCAACCCTAACCCTAACCCTAATCCTAAACCTAACCGTAAACCTAACCCTAACCCTTACCTTAACCTAACCCTAACATTAAACCTAACACTAAACCTTACCCTTACCCTAAACCTAACCCTAACCCTAAGCTTACCCTTACCTTAACCCTAACCCTGACTCTAACCCTTACCCTTACCCTAATGCTAACCCTAACCCTAACCCTAATCCTAACCCTAACAGATACCCTTACCCTAACCCTAACCCTATCCTAACCCTAAACCTAACGCTAACCCTAACCCCAACCCTAACCCTTACCCTAACCCTAACCTTGACCCCAACACTAAACCTCACCCTAAGGCTAACCCAAACCCTTACCCTTACCCTAACCCTAACCCTACAACTAAACCTAACCTTAACCTTTACCCTAACCCTAACCCTAATCCTAAACTTAACCCTTATCCTTACTCGAACCCTAACCCTAACTCTAACTCTAACCCTAACCCTAACCCTAACCCTAACCCTAAACTTAACCCCAACACTAAACCTAACCCTAACCCTAACGCTAACGAATACTCTTACCCTAACGCTAACCCAAAACCTACCCGTAACCCTAACCCTAACCCTAATCATAACCCTAAACCTTACCCTTATCCTAACCCTAACCCTTACCCTAAACCTAAAACTAACACTAACCTTATCCCTAAACATTACCCTTACCCTAACCCTAACCCTAACCCTAACCCTAAACCTAACACTAACTCTAACACTAACCCTAAACCTAACCCTTACCCTTACCCTATACCTAACCCTAACACTAACCCTAACCCTAACCCTTACTTTTACCCTAACCCTAACCGTAAACCTAACCCTACCCCTACACCTAACCATAACCCTTAAACTAACCCTAACCCTAAACCTAACACTAACCCTAAAACTAACCCTAACCCTAATCCTAACCCTAAAACTAACCCTAACCCTAACCCTAGCCCCTAACCCTAACGCTAACCCTAACCCTTACCCTTATTCTAACCCTAACCCTACCCCTAACCCTAACACTTCCCCTTCCCCTAATCCCTACCCTAATCCTAACCCTAACCCTAACCTTTACCCTAACCCTAATCCTAAATCTTACCCTTACACTAAATCTAACCCTAACCCTTATCCTAAGCCTAACCCTAACCCTAACACTAACGCTTACCCTAACACTTACCCTAACCCTAACCCTAACCCTAACCATTACCCTTACCCTATCCCTAACCCTAACCTTAACGCCAACACTAAACATAACCCTAATCCTAACCCTAAACCTTAACTTAACCCTAACCCTACCACTAACCCTAACACTTACACTAAACCTAACCCTAACCCAAACCATAACCCTTACCCTAACCCCTACCCTAACCCTAACCCTAACCCTTACCCTAACCCTAACACTAACCCTAACCCTTACACTTACCCTAACCCTAAACCTAACCCTAAGTCTAACCCTAACAATAACTCTTACCCTTACCCTAACCCTAACCCTAACCCTAACCCTAAACCTTACCCTTACCCTAAACCTAACCCTAACCCTTACGCTAAACCTAACCCTAACCCTTTCCCTAACCCTAACCTTAACCCCAACACTAACCCTAACCCTAACCCTAACACTTACCCTAACCCTAACCTTAACCCCAACAGTAACCCTAACCCTAACCCTAACAATTACCCTAACCCTAACCCTAACCCTAACCTTTACGCTTACCCTAACACTAACCCTATCTTAACCCCAACCCTAAACCTAAACCTTACCCTAAACCTAACCCTAACCCTAACCCTAACCCTTACCCTTACCTTATCCCTAAACCTAACCCTAACCCTTACCTTTACCCTAACGCTAACCCTAACTCTAACCCTAACATTAACACATACCCTTAACCTAAACCTAACCCTAAATGTAAACCTAAAGCTAACCCTAAACCTATACCTAACCCTAACCCTAACCCTAGCCTTAACCCCAACACTAAACCTAACTCTTACCCTTACCCTAACCCTAACCCTAACACTAACCCTAACCCTAAATCTTACCCTTACCCGAAACCTAACCCTAACCCTTACGCTAAACCTAACCCTAACCCGAAACCTTACCCTTACCGTAACCCTAACCCTAACCCTTACCCTTACCCTAATCCTAACCTTACAGTTACCCTAACCCTAACCCTAACCCGAACCTTAACACTTACATTAACCCCAACCCTAACCCTTACCCTAAGCCTATCCCTAACCCTAACCCTTACCTTAACCCTAACCCTAAACCTAACCCCTAACTCTAACCCATAACCTAACCCTAACCCTAATCCTAACCCTTACCCTTACCCTAACCCTAAACCTAACTCTAACCCTAACCCTAACCCTAACCCTTACCCTAACCCTAACCCTAACCCTAATCCTAAACCTAACTCTAACCCTAACCCTAACCCTAACCCTAACCCTTACAATAACACTAACCCTAAACCTTACCCTAACCCTAACCCTAACCCTAAGCCTGACCTTAACCTAACCCTAACCCTAACCCTAACCCTTACCCTTAACTTAACGCTAAACCTAATCCTAACCATAACACTAACCCTAACCCTAACATTAACTCTAAACCTAACTCTAACCCTTGCCCTTACCCTAACCCTAACCCTAACCCTAACCCTAACCCCTAACCCCTAACCCTAACCCTAAACCTAACCCTTACCCTAACCCTAACCTTACCCCCACCACTAACCCTAACACTAACACTAACTCTTACCTTAACCCTAAACCTAACCCTAACCCTTACCCTTACCCTAACCCTAAACCTAAACTTAACTCCAACCCTAAACCTAACCGTAACCGTAACCCTAACCCTTACCCTAAACCTAACTCTAACCCAAACCCTGACCCTAACCCTTACCCTTACCTTATCCCTAAATGTAACCCTAACCCTTACCCTTACCCTAACGCTAACCCTAACCCTAACCCTAACGCTAACACTAACACATACCCTTAACCTAACCCTAACCCTCAACGTAACCCTAAAACTAACCCTAAACCTATACCTAACCCTAAACCTAACCTTATCCCCAACACTAAACCTAACTCTTACCCTTACCCTAACCCTAACCCTAACACTAACCCTAACCCTTAATCTTACCCTTACCCGAAACCTAACCCTAACCCTTAAGCTAAACCTAACCTTAACACCAACACTAACCCTAATCCTAACCCTAACCCTAAAACTAACCCTAAACTTAACCTTAACCCTAACCCTTAACCTTACCTTAACCCTAACCCTAACCCTTACCCTAATAGTAAACCTAACCCTAACCCTTAACCTTAACCTAACCCTAACCTTACAGTTACCCTAACCCTAACAATAACCCTAACCTTAAAACTTACCCTAACCCTAACCCTAACCCTAACCATTACCCTAAGCCTATCCCTAACCCTAACCCCTACCTTAACCCTAAATCTAACCCTAACCCCTAACTCTAACCAATAACCTAACCCTAACCCTAACGCTTACCCTTACCCTAACCCTAAACCTAACTCTAACCCTAACCCTAACCCTAACCCTAACCCTTACAATAACCCTAACCCTAACCCTTACCCTAACCCTAAACCTAACCCTACGCCTAACCTTAACCCTAACCCTAACCCTAACACTAACCCTTACCCTTAACCTAACCCTAAACCTAATCCTAACCCTAACACTAACCTAACCCGAAACTTAACGCTAAACCTAACCCTAACCCTTGCCTTTACCCTAACCCTAACCCTAAACCTAACCCTAACCCTAACCCCTAATCCTAACCCTAAACCTAACCCTTACCCTAACCCTAACCTTAACCCGAACACTAACCATAACCCTAACACTAACTCTTACCCTAACCCTAACCCTAACCTCACCCTAACCCTAACCCTAACCCTAACCCTAACCCTAACCTTAACACTAACCCTTATACATATCCTAACCCTAACCCTAACCCTAATCCTAAACCCAACCATATTCCTAAACCTAATTCTTACCCTTACCCTAACCCTAACCCCTAACCCTAACCCCTAACCCTAACCCTAACCCTTACCCTTACCTGAACCCTAACCTAACCCTAACCCTAAACCTTACCCTTACCCTAAACCTAACAGTAAACCTTACGCTATACCTAAACCTAACCCTAACCCTAACCCTTACCCTTACCTTAAACCTAACCCTAACCCTAACCCTTACCCTTACCCTAACGCTAACCCGAACCGTAAACCTAACCCTAACCCTAACACATAACCTTACCCTAACACTAATCCTTACCCTAACCTAACACTAAGCCTAACCCTAAACCTAACCCTAATCCTTACCCTTACCCTAAGCCTAACCCTAACCCTAATCCTACCCCTAATGTTAACCCTAACCCTTACCCTTACCCTAAAACTAACCCTAACCCTAAACCCAACCCTAACCCTAACCCTAACCCTTACCCTTACCGTAACCCTAACCCTAATCCTAAACCTAACTCTTACCCTTACGCTAACCCTAACCCTAAACCTAACCCTAACCCTTACCCTTACTCTAACCCTAACCCTTACCCTTACCCTAAACCTAACCCTAACCCTAACCCTTACCCTTACAGTAACACTAAACCTAAACCTAACCCTAACCCTAACACTAAACCTCACCCTAACCCTAACCCTAACCACTAACCCTAACCCTAACCCTAAACTTTACCCTTACCCTAACCCTAACCATAACCCTAACCCTAACCTGAACACTTAACCTAACCCTAACCCTTACCCTTACCTTAACCCTAACCCTAACCCTAACCCTAACCCTAGCACATACCCTTACCCTAACCCTTACCCTAACCCTAACCTTAACCCCAACACTACACCTCACCCTAACCCTAACCCTAACCCTTACCCTTACGCTAACCCCAAACCTAAACCTAACCCTAACCATAACCCTAACCATAAACCTAACCCTTACTCTAAACCTAACCCTAACCCTAAACCTAACCCTTATCCTTACCCTAACCCTAACTCTAAAACTAATCCTAACCCTAACCTTAACCCTAACCCTTACCCTTACCCTAACCCTAAACTTAACCCTAACCCTTACCCTTACCCTAACCCTAACCCTACCACTAATCCTAATCCTAAACCTAACTCTAACCCTAAACCTAACACTTACCCTAACCTGAACCCTAATCCTAACCCTAACCCTTACCCTAACCCTAACCCTAACCCTTACCCTTAACCTAACCCTAACCCTAACCCTAACCCTAACCTAACCCTAACCATAACCCTAATCATAAACCTAACCCTTACTCTAACCCTAACCCTAACCCTAACCCTAACCCTTACACTTACCCTAACCCTAACTCTAACCCTAACCTTAAACCTAACCCTAACCCTAACCCTTGCCCTTACCCTAACCCTAACAATAAACCTAACACTAACCCTAACCCTAACCCTAACCCTTACAATAACACTAACCCTAAACCTAACCCTAACCCTAACACTAGTCGCTAACCCTAACCCTAACCCTAACCCTAACCCTAAACCTTACCCTTACACTAAACCTAACCCTAAAACTTACCGTAAACCTAACCCTAAACCTAAACCTAACCCTTACACTTACCGTAACCCTAACCCTAACTCTAAACCTTACCCTTTCCCTAACCGTAACCCTAAACCTAACCTTAACCCTTAACCTAACCCTAACACTAACTTTAACCCCTAACCCTAACCCTTACCCTATCCCTAACCCTAATCGTAACCCTAAAGCTAACCCTTACCCTTACACTAACCCTAACCCTAACCTTAACCCTAAACCTAACCCTAATCCTTACCCTTACACTAAACTTAACCCTAAACCTAACCCGAACCCTAACCCTATACCTAACGCTAACTCTTATTCTTACACTAACCCGAACCCTAAACCTAACACTAACCCCTAACCCTAACCGTAACCATACCTATAACCCTAATCCTTATCTTACCCTAACCCTAACCCTAAACTTAGTACTAACCCTAACACTAACCCTAATCCTTACTCTAACCCTAACCCTAACCCTAACCCTTACGCTTACCCTTAGCCTAACCCTAATCCTAACCCTAACCCTAACCCTGACCCTTACCCTAACCCTAACCCTAAACCTAACCCTAACCCTAATCTTAACTCTAACCCTAACTCTAACCCTACTGCTTACCCTTACCCTAACCCCAACCATAACACTAACCCTAACCCTAACCCTTACGCTAAACCTAACCCTAACCCTAACCCTTACCCTAACCCTAACCTTAACCCCAACACTAACCCTACCCCTAACACTTACCCTAACGCTAACCCTAACTTTACCAATACACTAACCCTAACCCTAAACTTAACCCCAACACTAAACCTATCCCTAACCCTAACCCTAACCCTAACCGTTACCCTAACCCTAACCCTAACCCTAACAATAACACTTAAGCTTACCCTAACCCTAATCCTAACCCTAACCCTTATCCTAACCCTAACCGTAACCCTAACCCTCAACCTAACCCTAACACTAACCCTAACGCCTAACCCTAACCCTAACCCTAACCCTAATCCTTACCCTAACCCTAACCCTAACCCTAACCTTAACCCTAACCCTAACCCTAACCCTTACCCTTACCCTAACCCTAACCCTAAACCTAACCATAACCCTAACCCTAACCCTAACCCTAATCCTAACCTTAACACTCACCCTTATCGTTACCCTTACCCTAACCTTAACCCTAAACCTAACCCTAACCCTAAACCTAACCCTTACCCTTAACCTAAACCTAAACCTAAACCTAACCCTATCCCTTACCCTTTCCTAACCCTAACCCTAAACCTAACCCTAATCTTAACCCTAACCCTTACCTTACCCTAACCCTAAACCTAACCCTAAACCATATCCTAACCCTAACCCGAACTGTAACCCTAAACCTAACCCTTACTCTTACACTAACCCTAAAACTAAATTTAACCCTAAACCTAACTCTAATGCTTACCCTTACCCTAACCCTAACCCTAAATGTAACCCGAACCCTAACCCTAACCCTAACCCTAACTCTTATCCTTACCCTAAACCCTAACCCTAACCGTAACCCTACCCCTAAAACTAACCCTTACCTTACCCTAACCCTAACCCTAAACTTAATGCTAACCCTAACCCTAACCCTAAACCTGATCCTTACTCTAACCGTAACCCTAACCCTTACACTTACCCTAACCCTAATCCTAACCCTAACCTAAACTTAACTCTAACCCTAACCCTAACCCTAACGCTTACCCTTATCCTAACCCTAACCCTAACCCTAACCTTTACCCTTACCCTAACCCTAACCCTAACCCTAACACCAACCATAACCCTAACAATAACCCTTACCCTTACTCTAACCCTAACCCTAACCCTAACCCTAACTCTAACACTTACCCTAAATCTAACCCTAACCCTAAACCTTACCCTTAACCTAACCTTAACCCCAACCCTAAACCTAACCCTAACCCTAATCCTAAACCTTACCCTGACCCTAACCCGAACACTAACCTTTATCATAACCCTAACCCTAAACCTAACCCTAACCCTTCACCTAACACTAACACTAACACTAACCTCTAACCCTAACCCTCACCCTTACCCTAACCCTAACCCTAAATCTTACAATTAACCTAACCCTAACCCTAACCCTAACCCTTACCATATCCCTAAACCTAACAGTTACCCTAACCCTAATCCTAACCCTTACTCTAACCCTAACCCTAACCTCAACCTTAACCCTAACTCTTACCCTAAACCAAACACTAACCCTAGTCCTAAACCTAACCTTAATCCTAACCCTAATCCAACCCTTGCCCTTACCCTAACCCTAACCATAAACTTAACACTATCCCTAACCCTAACCCTAATGCTGACCCTTACCTTTACCCTTACCCTAACCCTAACCCTAAACCTAAACCTAACCCTAACCCCTAACCCTATCCCTAACCCTAACCCTAAACCTTACCCTTATTTTAACCCTAACCGTAACCCTAACACTTACCGTTACCCTAAACCCTACCCTAACCCTAACCCTAACCCTAACCCTACACCTAACCCTTACTCTACCCCTAACCCTAATCCTAACCCTTACCCTTAACCTAATCCTAAACCTAACCCTAACCCTAAAATTAACCCTTACCCTTAGCCTAACCCTAAACCTAACCCTAAACCTTACACTTACACTAAAACTAACCCTAACTGTTACCCTAAACCTAACCCTAAACCTAACCCTAACCCTTACCCTTACCTTAAGCCTAACCCTAATCATAACCCTAACACTAACCCTAAACCTAACCCTTACCCTAATCCCAACCCTAACACTTACACTAACCCTAACCCTAACACTAACCCAGCCCCTAACACTAACCCTTACCCTAACACTAACCCCTAACCCTAATCATAACCCTAACCCTAACCTTAACCCTAACCCTAACCCTAACCCTTACCCTTACCCTAACTCTAACCCTAAACCAAACCCTAACCCTAATCCTAACCCTAACCTTAAACCTAACCCTAACCCAACCCTTGCCCTTACCCTAACCCTAACCCTAAACTTAACACCAAGCCTAACCCTAACCCTAACACTAACCCTTACCCTTACCCTTAAACTAGCCCTAACCCTAACCCTAACCCTAACCCCTAACCCTATCCCTAACCCTAACCCTAACCCTTATCCTTATTCTAACCCTAACCCTAACCTTAACACTTACCGTTAATCTAAACCCTACCCTAACCCTAACCATAACCCTACACCTAACCCTACCCCTTACCCTTACCCTACTCCTAAACCTAACCCTAAACCTAAAACTAACCCTTACCCTTACCCAAACCCTAACCCTAAACCTTACACTTACACGAAACCTAACCCTAACTCTTACCATAAACCTAAACCTAAACCTAATCATAACCCTTATCCTTACCTTAACCCTAACCCTAATCATAACCCTAACCCTAACCCTTACCCTAACCCTAACCCTAACCCTTACCCTAATCCTAACCCTAACCCTTACACTAACCCTAACCCTAACACTACCCTAACCCCTAATCCTAACCCTCACCCTAACACTAACCCCTAACCCTAATCATAAACCTAACATTAATCCTTACCCTTACCCTAACCATAAACCTAACCATAACCCTAACCCTATCCCTAACCCTTACCCTTACCCTAACCCTAACCTAACCCTAACCCTAAACCTTACCCTTACCCTAAAACTAACCCTAAACCTTATGCTATCCCTACACCTAACCCTAACCCTAAACCTTACCATTACCTTAACCCTAACCCTAACCCTAACCCTTACCCTTACCCTAACCCTAACCCTAACCGTAACCCTAACCCTAACCCTAACATATAACCTTACCATAAACCTATCCCTAACCCTAACCGTATCCCTAGCCCTAACCCTAAATCTAACCCTAACCCTTACCCTTACCCTCACCCTAACCCTAAACATAAACCTAAATCTAACTTTAACCCTAACCCTATACTTAACCCTAACCGTAATCCTTACCCTAACCTAACCCTAACCCTAACCCTAAACCTAACCCTAACCCTGAACATAACCTTACCTTTAACCTAACCCTAACCCTAAACTTAACCCTAAACCTTACCCCTACCCTAAGCCTAACCCTAACCATAATCCTAACCCTAACCTTAACCCTACCCCTAACAATTACCCTTACCCAACACTAACCCTAACCCTAAATCTAACCCTAACCCTAACCCTAACCCTTACCCTTACAGTAAACCTAACCCTAATCCTAAATCCAACCCTTACCCTTACGCTAACCCTAACCCTAAACCTAACCCTAACCCTTACCCTTACCCTAACCCTAACCCTAACCCTAATCCTTACCCTTACAGTAACATTAACCATAAACCTAATCCTAACCCTACACCTAACCCTAACCCTAAACCTTACCCTAACCTTAACCCTAACCCTAACCCTAACCCTAACCCTAACCCTAACACTTACCCTAACCCTTACCCTTACCCTAACACTAACCCTAACCCTAACCCTAAACCTAACCCTAATCCTTACCCTTACAGTAACATTAACCATAACCCTAACCCTAACCCTCAACCTAAACCTAGCCCTAAACCTAACCCTTGCCCTTACCCTAACCCTAAACCTAAACCTCATCCAAACCCTAACCCTAACCCCTAACACTAAACCTAACCCTAAACTTTACCCTTACCCTAACCGTAAACCTAACCCTAACCCTAACCCTAACCAGAACACTTAACCTAAACCTAACCCTTACCCTTACCTTAACCCTAACCATAACCCTAACCCTAACCCTAGCACATACCCTTCCCTAACCCTAACTCTAACCCTAACCCTAACCCTAACCCTAAAACTCACCCTAAACCTAACACTAACCCTAAGCCTAACCCTTACCCTAACCCTAACCTTAAAACCAACACTACACCTAACCCTAAACCTAACCCTAACCCTTACTCTTACCCTAACCCTAAACCTAAACCTAACCCTAACCATAACCCGAACCATAACCCTAACCCTTATTCTAACCCTAACCCTAACCATAACACTTATCCTTACCCTTACCCTAACCCTAGCTTTAAAACTAATCCTAACCCTAACCTTAACCCTAACCCTTACCCTTACCCTAACCCTAACCTTAACCCTACCCCTTACCCTTCTCCTAACCCTATCCCTACCACTTATCCTAACCCTAATCCTAACCCTAACCCTAACCCTAACACTTATCAAACCCGAACCCTAATCCTAACCCTAACCCTTACCCTAAACCTAACCCTAACACTAACCCTTACCCTAACCCTAACACCTAACCCTAACCCTTAACCTAAACATAAGCCTAACCTAACCCTTACCCTTACCCAAACCCTAAACCTAACACTAACCCTAAACTTAATACTAACCCTAACCCTAACCCTTGCCCTTACCCTAATACTAACAATAAACGTAACACTAACCCTAACCCTAACCCTAACCGTTACCCTAACACTAACCCTAAACCTAACCCTAACCCTAACACTAACCGCTAACCCTAACCCTAACCTTAACCCTAACCCTTACCCTAACACTAATCCTAAACCTAACCCTAACCCTAACCCTAAATTTAACCCTAACCCTAACCCTTACCTTACCTAACCCTAACCCTAACCCTTACCCTTACACTAAACCTAACCATAAACCTTACCGTAAACCTAACCCTAAACCTTACCCTAACCCTTTCCCTTACCGTAACCCTAACCCTAACCCTAAACTTTACCCTTACCCTAACCATAACCCTAACCCTTACCCTAACACTTACCCTTACCCTAACCCTAACCCTAACTTTACCCCCAACCCTAAACCTAACCCTAATCCTAACCCTAACACTTACCCTAACCCTAAACGTAAACCTAACACTAACCGTAACATCCTTACCCTAACACTAACCCTAACCCTAACCCTAACCTTTATCCTAACCATAACCCTATCCATATCCCTAACCCTAACCCATAACCTAACACTAACCCTAACCCCTAACGCGAACCCATACCCTAACCCTAACCATAACCCTAATCGCTAACCCTAACCCTAACCCCTAACCCTAACCCTAACCCTAACCCTTACCCTTATCCTAACCCAAACCCTAACCCTAACACTTACCCTTAACCTAACACTTACCCTTTCCCTAACCCCTACCCTAACTTTAATCCTAACACTAACACTTACCCTTACCCTAAACCTAATCAAAACCCTAAATCTAACCCTTATCTTTACATTGAACCTAACCCCAAACCTAACCCTAAACCTTATGCTAAACCTAACCCTAACCCTAACCCTAACCTTTACCCTAACCCTAACCTTAACCCCAACACTAACCCTAACCCTAACACTTATCCTAACGCTAACCCTAACCTTTAACCTTACCCTAACCCTAACCCTAACCTTAACCCCAAGCCTAAACCTAAACCTAAACCTAACCGTAACCATTACCCTAACCCTAACCCTAACACTAACACTTACCCTTACCCTAACACCAATCCTAACCCTAACCCTTATCCTAACCCTAACCCTGACCCTAACCCTTAACCTAACCCTAACACTATCACTAACCCATAACCCTAACCCTTACCCTAACCCTAACCCTAACCCGAAACCTTACCCTAACACTAACTCTAAACGTAACCCGAACCCTAACCCTAACCCTAACCCTAACCCTAAACCTAACCCCCTAGCCTAACCCTAACCCTAACATTAACACTTACCCTTATCCTAACCCTAAACCTAACCCTAACCCTTACCCTTACCCTAACACTAAAACTAACCTTAACCCTAACCTTCACCCTAACCCTTACCTTTATCCTAACCGTAACCCTAACCCTCACCCTAAACCTTACTCTTACCCTAAACCGAAACCTAACCCTTACCCTAAACCTAAACCTAACCCTTACCCTTACCCTTGCATTAACCCTAACCCTAAACGTAAGCCTTACCCTTACCCTAACCCTAACCCTAACCTTAACCCCAACCCTAAACCTAACCCGAACCGTAACTCTAACCCTTACCTTTACCCTATCCATAACCCTAACCCAAACCCTAACCGTAACCCTAACCCTTACCCTAACACAAACCCTAATCCTAAACCTAACCCTTACCCTTACCCTAACCCTAACACTAACCCTAACCCTAAACCTTACCCTAATCCTAACCCTAACCCTTACTCTAACCCTAACTCTAACCCTAACCCTAACCCCTAACCCTAACCCTTAACCTAACCCTAAACCTAGCCCTAACCCTTACCCTTACCCTAACCCTAAACCTAACTCTAAACTTACCGCTAACATTAACCCTTTCCGTACCGTAACTCTAACCCTAACCCTTAAGCCTAACCCTAACCCTAACATTAACCCTTACCCTTATGCTAACGCTAACCCTAACCCTAATCCTAACCCTAACCCTTACCCTTACCATGGCCCTAACCCTAAACCTAACCCTAACCCTAAGCCTAACCCTAACCTTAATCCTAACCCTAACACTAATCCTTACCCATTCCCTAACCCTAACACTAAACCTAACACTAACCCTATCCCTAACCCTTACCCTACCCTAACCCTAACCCTAACCCTAACCCCTTTGCCTAACGATAACCCTAACATTAACCCTTACACTTATCCTAATCCTAAACCTAACCCTATCCCTAATCCTTACACTTACCCTAACCCTAAACCCTACCCTAACCCTAACGCTAACCCTAACCATTACCCTAACCCTAACCCTAAACCTAACCCTTACCCTTACCCTAACACTAAACCTAACCTTAACACTAACCCTCACCCTAACCCTTACCCTTATCCTAACCCTAACCTAACCATAACCATAAACCTAACCCTAACCCTAAACTTAACCCTTACCTTTATGCTAACCCTAACCCTAAAGCTAACCCTAACCCTTACCCTAACCCTAACCCTAACCCTAAACTTAACCCTAACCCTTACCCTAAACCTAACCCTTATCCTAACCCTAACCTTAACCCCAACACAAACCCTAACCCTAACACTTACCTTAACGCTAACCCTAACCTTTACCCTTACCCTAACCCGAAACCTAACCCTAAACCCAACCCTAAAGCTAAACCTAAACCTAACCCTAAACCTTACCCTAACCCTAACCCTAACCCTAACCCTTATCCTACCATAACCCTAACCCTATCCCTAACCCTTAACCTAACCCTAACATTAACCCTAACCCCTAACCCTAACACTTACCATAACCCTAACCCTAACACTAAACCTAACCCATAAACCAAACCCTCACAATAGCACTAACCACTAACCCTAACCCTAACCCTTACCCTTATCCTAACCTCTACCCTAACAATAACCCTAAACCTTACCCTGACCCTAATCCTAACCCTAACCCTCATGCTAAACCTAATCCTAACCCTAACCCTAACCCTAACCCTTACCCTAACCCTAACACTAACCCTAACCCTAAACCTAACTCTAACCCTAACCCTTACCCTAACCCTAACCCTAACACTAACTCTAACCCTAACCCTTACTCTTACCCTAACCCTAAACCTACCCATAACCCTATCCCTAACCCTAACCCTAACCCTTACCCTAACCCTAACCCTAACCCTTACTCTAAAACTAACCCTAACCCTAACCATTACCCTTACCTTAACCCTAACCCTAAACCTTACCCTTACCCTAACGCTAACCCTAACCCTAAACCTAACCCTAAACCTAACCCTAACACATACCCTTACCCTAACATTAACCCTAACCCTAACCGTAACCCTAACCCTAACCTTAAACCTAACCCTAACTCTAACCCTAACCCTAAACTTAACCCTAACCCTTATCCTTACCCTAACCCTAACCGTAACCCTAACGCTAACCCTAACCTTAACCCTAACCCTTAACCTAACCCTAACACTTACCCTAACCTTAAACCTAACCCTAACACTTGCCATTACCCTAACCCTAACCCTAACCCTAAACCTTACCCTTACCCTAACACTAACCCTAAACCTAACCCTAAACCAAACCCTAAACCTAACCCTACCCCTAACCCTAAACCTTGCCTTTACGCTAACCCTAACCCTAAACCTCACCCTAACGCTAACCCTACCCTAACATTTACCCATACCCTAACACTAACCCAAACCTAACCCTAACCAGAACACTTACACTAACCCTAACTCTAACCATTACCTTTACACTAACCGTAAACCTAACCCAAACCCTAACCATAAACCTAACACTTACCCGTACCCTTAGCCTAACCCTAACCCTAACCCTAACCCTAAAAGTTACCCTTGCCCTAACCTAACCCTAAACCTTACCCTTACCTAACCCTAAACGTAATTCTAACCCTAACCCTAAACCTAACCCTAACCCTAACCCTTGCCCTACCCTAACTCTAAACCTAACCCTAACTCCTAAGCCTAACCCTAACCCTAACATTAACCCTTACCCTTATCCTAACCCTAACCCTAACCCTAACCCTAACCCTAAACCTTACCCTTACCCTATCCCTAACCCTAAACCTAACCCTAACCCTAAGCCTAACCCTAACCTTAACCCTAACCCTAACCCTAATCCTTACCCTTTCCCTAACCCTAACACTAAACCTAACACTAACCCTAACCCTAACCCTAACCCTTACCCTACCCTAACCTAACCCTAACCCTAACCCCTTAGCCTAACCCTAACCCTAACATTAACCTTTACCCTTATCCTAACCCTAAACCTAACCCTAACTCTAACCCTTATCCTAAACCCTACCCTAACCCTAATGCTAACCCTAACCATTACACTAAACCTAACCCTAACCCTTACCCTTACCCTAACACTAAACCTAACCTTAATGCTATCCCTTACCCTAACCCTTACCCTTATCCTAACCCTAACCCTAACCCTAACCTTAAACCTTACACTTACCCTAAACCTAACCCTAACCCTTACTCTAAACCTAACCCTAACCCTAACCCTTACCTTTAACTTAACCCTACACCTAACCCTAACCCTTACCCTTACCCTAACGCTAACCATAACACTAAACCTAACCCTAACCCTAAGCCTTAATCTTACCCTAAACCTAACCCTAACCCTAACCCTTACCCTTACCCTAACCGCAACCCTAAGCCTAACCCTAAACGTAACCCTAACCCTTACCCTAACCCAAACCCTAATCCTAACCCTAACCCTTACGCTAACCCTAACCCTAAACCTGAACCTAACCCTAACCCTAACCTTAACCCTAACCCTTACCCTAACCTTAACCCTAACAATAAACCTTACATTTACCCTAAACCTAACCCTAACCTTTACCCTAAACCTAACCCTAACCCTAACCCTAACCCTAACGCCAACCATAACCCTAATCCTAACCCTTACCCTTACCCTAAACCTCACCCTATCCCTAACCCTAACCCTCATCCTAACCCTAACCCTTACCCTAAACCTAACCCTAACCCTAACGCTAAAACTTACCCTTACCCTAACGCTACCCCGAACCATAACCCTAACCCTAACACATATCCTTACCTTAACCCTAACCATAACCCTAACCGTAAACGTAACCGTAACCCTAACCCTAACCGTAATCTTTCCCTTACACTAACCCTAACCCTAAACTTAACCCCAACCCTAAACCTAACCCTTACCCTAACCCTAACCCTTACTCTTACGCTAACCCTAAACTTAACCCAAAACCTTATCCTTACCCTAACACTAACCCTAACCCTTACCCTAAACCTAAACCTAACCCTAAATTTAACCCTTACCTTTACGCTAACCCTAACCCTAAACCTAACCCTAACCCTTACACATACCCTAACCCTAACCCTAACCCTAACCTTAACCCTAACCCTTAACCTAACCCTAACCCTTACACTAACCCTAACCCTAAACCTAACCCCAACCCTAACCCTAACCCTTACCCTTACCCTAACCCTAACCCTAACCCTAAATCTAAACCTTACCCTTACACTAACCTTAACCCTAAACCTAACCCTAATCCTTACCCTTACCCGAACACTAACTCTAACCCTAACCCTTTCCCTTACCCTAAGCCTAACCCTAAACCCAACCCTAACCCTAGACCTTACCCTAACCCTAAACCTAACCCTTACCCTTACCCTAACCCTAACCCTAACCCTAAATCTAAACCTTACCCTTACACTAACCTTAACCCTAACCCTAACCCTAAAACTTACCCTTACTCTAACCCTAACCCTAACCCTAACCCTTACCCTAACCCTAACCCTAACCCTTACCCTAATCCTAACTCTAACCCTTACACTAACCCTAACCCTAACCCTAAACCCTAAAGCTAACCCTTAACCTAACCCTAACCCTAACCCTAAACCTTACTCTTACCCTAACCCTACACCTAATTCTGACCCTAACCCTAACCCTAACCCTAACCCCTACCCTACCCTAACCCTAAACCTAACCCTAACCCCTAAGCCTAACCCTAAACCTAACATTAACCCTTACCCTTATCCTAACCCTAACCCTAACCCTAACACTAAACCTTACCCTTACCCTAGCCCTAACCCTAACCCTAACCCTAAACCTAAGCCTAACCCTAATCTTAACCCTAACCCTAACCCTAATCCTTACCCTTTCCCTAATCCTAACACTAAACCTAACACTAACCCTAACCCTAACCCTAACCCTAACCTTTACCCTACCCTAACCTAACCCTATCCCTAACCCCTTAGACTAACCCTAACCCTAACATTAACCCTTACCCTTATCCTAACCCTAAACCTAACCCTAAACCTAACCCTAAACCTTACCCTTACCCTAACCCTAACCCTAACCCTTACCCTAACCCTAACCCTAACCCTAACCCTTACTCTTACCTTAACCCTAACCCTAACCCTAACACTAACTCTAACCCTTAGCCTAACCCTTACCGTAACCCTATCCCTAAACTTAACCCAAACCCTTACCCTTATCCTTACCTTAACCCTAACCCTAACCATAACAGTTACCCTTTCCCTAAGCCTAACCCTAACCCTAACCCTTACCCTTAACTTAACCCTACACCTAACCCTAACCCTTCCCCTTACCCTAACGCTAACCATAACCCTAATCCTAACCCTAATCCTAACCCTCAACCTCACCCTAACCCTAACCCTACCCTAATATTTACCCTTACCCTAACACTAACCCAAACCTAACCCTAACCAGAACACTAACACTAACCCTAACCCTAACCCCTACCCTTAGCCTAACCCTAACCCTAACACTAAATCTAAACCTTACCCTTACACTAACCCTAACCCTAAACCTAACCCTAATCCTTACCCTTACCCGAACACTAACCCTAACCCTAACCCTTTCCCTTAGCCTAGGCCTAACCCTAAACCTAACCCTAACCCTAAACCTTACCCTAACCCTAAACCTAACCCTTGCCCTTACCCTAAACCTAACCCTAAACATAACCTTAACCCTAACTCTATCCCATGACCCTACCCTAACCCTAAACTTTACCCTTACCCTAACCCTAACCCTAACCAGAACACTTACCCTAACCCTAACCCTAAACCTAACCTTACCCTTACCCTAACCCTAACCCTAACCAGAACACATACCCTAACCCTAACCCTAACCCTAAACCTTACTCTTACACTAACCCTAACCCTAACCCTAACCCTTACCCTAACCCTAACCCTAAACCTTACCCTAATCCTAACTCTAACCCTTGCACTAACCCTAACCCTAACCCTAAACCCTAACCCTAACCCTTAGCCTAACCCTAACCCTAACCCTAAACCTTACCCTTACCCTAACCCTACACCTAATTCTGACCCTAACCCTAACCCTAACCCTAACCCCTACCCTACCCTAACCCTAAACCTAACCATAACCCTAACCCCTAAGCCTAACCCTAACCCTAACATTAACCCTTACCCTTATCCTAACCCTAACCCTAACCCTAAACCTTACCCTTACCCTAGCCCTAACCCTAAACCTAACCCTAACCCTAAGCCTAACCCTAACCTTAACCCTAACCCTAACCCTAATCCTTACCCTTTCCCTAATCCTAACACTAAACCTAACACTAACCCTAACCCTAACCCTAACCCTAACCTTTACCCTACCCTAACCTAACCCTAACCCTAACCCCTTAGACTAACCCTAACCCTAACCTTAACCCTTACCCTTATCCTAACCCTAAACCTAACCCTAACCCTAACCCTAAACCTTACCCTTACCCTAACCCTAACCCTTACCCTAAACCTAACCCTAACCCTAACCCTAACCCTAACCCTAACCCTTACTCTTACCTTAACCCTAACCCTTACCCTAACCCTAACCCTAACCCTAACCCTTACCGTAACCCTATCCCTAAACTTAACCCAAACCCTTACCCTTATCCTTACCTTAACCCTAACCCTAACCATAACACTTACCCTTTCCCTAAGCCTAACCCTAACCCTAACCCTTACCCTTAACTTAACCCTACACCTAACCCTAACCCTTACCCTTACCCTAACGCTAACCATAACCCTAATCCTAACCCTAACCCTAACCCTAAACCTCACCCTAACCCTAACCCTACCCTAACATTTACCCTTACCCTAACACTAACTCAAACCTAAACCTAACCAGAACACTTACACTAACCCTAACCCTAACCCTTACCCTTACACTAACCCTAAATCTAACCCTAACCCTAACCCTAAACCTAACCCTTACCCGTACCCTTAGCCTAACCCTAACCCTAACCCTAAACGTTACCCTTGCGCTAAACCTAACCCTATCCCTTACCCTAAACCTAAACCTAACCCTAACCCAAACCCAAACCCTTACGCTTACCTTAACCCTAATCCTAACCCTAAACCTAAGCCTAGCTCATACCCTTACCCTAACCCAAACCCTAACCCTAACCGTAACCCTAAACCTAACCCTAAACATAAACCTAACCCTAACCCTAACGCTCACCCTAACCCTAACCTTAACCCAAACACTACACCTAACCCTAACCCTTACCCTTACCCTTACCCTAACCCTAACCCTAACCCTAAACATAACCCTAACCCTTACCCTAAACCTAACCCTACCCCTTACCCTTACCCTAACCCTAACTCTAAAACTAATCCTAACCCTAACCTTAACCCTAACCCTTAACCTTAACCTAAACAAAACTTTAACCCTAACGCTTACCCTTACCCTAACCCTAACCCTAACCCTTATCCTAACCCTAACCCTAACCCTAAAACTTACCCTTACCCTAACCCGAACCCTAACACTAACCCTAACACATATCCTGACCTTAACCCTAACCATAACCCTAACCGTAAACGTAACCGTAACCCTAACCCTAACCGTAATCTTTACCCTTACACTAACCCTAACCCTAACCTAACCCTAAATCTAAACCTTACCCTTACACTAACCCTAACCCTAAACCTAACACTAACCCTTACCCTTACCCGAACACTAACTCTAACCCTAACCCTTTCCCTTAGCCTAAGCCTAACCCTAAACCTAACCCTAACCCTAAACCTAACCATAACCCTAAACCTAACCCTTGCCCTTACCCTAAACATAACCCTAAACCTAACCTTAACCCTAACTCTATCCCATAACCCTAACCCTAACCCTAAACTTTACCCTTACCCTAACCCTAACCCTAACCAGAACACTTACCCTAACCCTAACCCTAAACCTAACCCTTACCCTTACCCTAACCCTAACCCTAACCAGAACACTTACCCTAACCCTAACCCTAACCCTAAACCTTACCCTTACACTAACCCTAACCCTAACCCTAACCCTTACCCTAACCCTAACCCTTAAACTAATCCTAACCCTAAACCTTACACTAACTCTAACCCTAACCCTAACCCCTAACCCTAACCCTTAACCTAACCCAAACCCTAACCCTAAACCTTACCCTTACCCTAACCCTAAACCTAATTCTAACCCTAATCCTAACCCTAACCCTAAATTTAACCCTTACCTTTACGCTAACCCTAACCCTAAACCTAACCATAACCCTTACCCATAACCTAACCCTAACCCTAACCCTAACCTTAACCCTAACCCTTACCCTAACCCTAACCCTTACACTAACTCTAACCCTAAACCTAACCCTAACCCTCACCCTAACCCTTACCCTAAATCTAAACCTTACCCTTACACTAACCCTAACCCTAAACCTAACCCTAACCCTTACCAATACCCGAACAATAACTCTAACCCTAACCCTTTCCCTTACCCTAAGCCTAACCCTAAACCTAACCCTAACCCTAAACCTAACCGTAACCCTAAACCTAACCCTTGCCCTTACCCTAAACCTAACCCTAAAACTAACCTTAACCCTAACTCTATCCCATAACCCTAACCCTAACCCTAAACTTTACCCTTACCCTAACCCTAACCCTAACCAGAACACTTACCCTAACCCTAACCCTAACCCTAACCCTAACCCTAACCCTTACCCTTACCCTAACCCTAACCCTAACCAGAACACTTACCCAAACCCTAACCCTAACCCTAAACCTTACCCTTACACTAACCCTAACCCTAAACCTAACCCTTACCCTAACCCTAACCCTAACCCTTACACTAATCCTAACCCTAACCCTTAAACTAACCCTAACCCTAAACCTAACCTCTAACCCTAACCCTTAACCTAACCCTAACCCTAACCCTAAACCTTACCCTTACCCTAATCCTAAATCTAATTCTAACCCTAACCCTAACCTTAACCCTAACCCTTACCCTACCCTAAACCTAAACCTAACCCTAACCCCTAAGCCTAAACCTAACCCTAACATTAACCCTTACCCTTATCCTAACCCTAACCCTAACCCTAACCCTAAACCTTACACTTAACCTAGCCCTAACACTAAACCTAACCCTAACCCTAAGCCTAACCCTAACCTTAACCCTAACCCTAATCCTTACCCTTTCCCTAACCCTCACACTAAACCTAACACTAACCCTAACCCTAACCCTAACCCTAACCTTTACCCTACCCTAACCTAACCCTAACCCTAACCCCTTAGCCTAACCCTAACCCTAACATTAACCCTTACCCTTATCCTAACCCTAAACCTAACACTAACCCTAAACCTAAACCTTAACCTTACCCTAACCCTAACCCAAACCCTTACCCTAAACCTAACCCTAACCCTAACCCTAACCCTTACCCTTACCTTAACCCTAAACCTAACCCTAACACTAACTCTAACCCTTACCCTAACCCTTACCGTAACCCTAATCCTAAACTTAACACAAACCCTTACCCTTATCCTTACCCTAACCCTAACCCTAACCATAACACTTACCCTTTCCCTAAGCCTAACCCTAACCCTTACCCTTACACTAAACCTAACCCTAAACCTAACCCTAACACTTACCATTACCCTAAACCTAATCCTAACCCTTACCCTTACCCTAACCCTAACCCTAACCCTAACCCTAAACCTAAACCTAACTCTAACCCTTCCCTTTATTCTAACCCTAAACCTTACCCTAACCCTAACCCTAAACTAACCCTAACCCTAAACCTCACCCTTACCCTAACCCTAACACTAACCCTAACCCTAACCCTGACCCTTACCTTTACTCTAACCCTAACCCTAACCCTAACCCTAACCTTAACCCTAACTCAAACCCTAATCCTAACCCTACCCCTTACCCTAACCCTAACCTTAACTCTTACCCTAAGCCTAACCCTAACCCTAAACCTAAACCTAACCCTTACCCTTACCCTAACCTTAACCCTTAACCTTATCCTTACCCTAACCCTAACACTAACCCTAATCCTAAACCTAACCCTACCCTAACGCTAACCCTTACCCTTATCCTAACCTTAACCCTAACCCTAAACCTAACCTTAACCCTTACACTTATCCTTACCCTAACCCTAACACTAACCCTAATCCTAAACCTAACCCTAACCCTAACGCTAACCCTTACCCTTATCCTAACCCTAACCCTAACCCTAACACTTACCCATACCCTAACCCTAAACCTAACCTTAACCCTAACCCTAACTCTAACCCTTACCCTTACCCTAACCCTAACCCTAACCCTAAACCTTACCCTTACCCTAACCCTAACCCTAACCGTAACCGTAACCCTAACCGTAACCCTAACCCTAATCTTTACCCTTACCCTAACCCTAACCCTAAACTTAACCCCAACCCTAAACCCAACGCTTACCCTAACCCTAATCCTTACCCTTACCCTAAGCATAACCCTAAACTTAACCCTAACCCTAACCCTAACTCGAACACTTACCCTAACCCTTACCCTAAACCTAACCCTAAACCTAAACTTAAACCAAACCCTTACCCTTACCCTTATCTAACCCTAACCCTAACCCTACCCCTAACACTTGCCCTAACCCTAAGTCTAACCCTAACCCTAACCCTTACCCTTACCCTAAACCTAACCCTAAACCTAACACTAACACTTATCATTACCCTAATCCTAACCCTAACCCTTAACCTTACCCTTACCCTAAACCTAACCCTAACCCTAACGCTAAACTTAACCCTAACTCTAACCCTTAACCGAACCCTAACACTAACCCTAAACCCAACCTTAACCCTAACCCTAACTCTAACCCTTACCCTTACCCTAACCAGAACACTTACCCTAAACCTAACCCTAAACCTAACCCTTACCCTTTCCCTAACCCTAACCCTAACCAGAACACTTACCCTCACCCTAACCCTTAGCTTACCCTAACCCTAACCCTAACCAGAACACTTACCCTCACCCTAACCCTAATCCTTACCCTAATGCTAACCCTAACCCTTACGCTAACCCTAACCCTAACCCTAACCTTAACCCTAACCCTTACCCTTACCCTAACCCTAACCCTAACCCTAAACATAACCCTAATATTAACCCTTACCCTAAGCCTAACCCTACACCTAAAACTAACCCTAATCCTTATCCTTACCCTCAACCTAACCCTAACCTTAACCCTAACCCTAACCCTAACCTTAACCCTTACCCTTATCCTTATCTTAACCCTAACACTAACCCTAATCCTAAACCTAACCCTAACCCTAACGCTAACCCTTACCCTTATCCTAACCCTAACTCTAACCCTAAGCCTAACGCTTACCCTTACCCTAACCCTAAACCTAACCTTAACCTTAACCCTAACTCTAACCCTTACCCTTAACCTAACCCTAACCCTAAACCTAACCCTAAACCTTACCCTTACCCTAACCCCAACCCTAACCCTAACACTAACCCTAACCCTTAACCCTAACCCTTACCCTAACCCTAACAATAACCCTAACCCTAACACTAACCCTAACCCCTAACCCTAACCCTAACAATAACACTAACCCCTAATCCTAACCCTAACCCTAACCCTAAACCTTATCCTAACCCGAACACTAACCCTGAGACTTACCCTTACCCTAACCTCTACCCTCACCATAACCCTAACCCTAATCCTTTCCCTAACCCTAACCCTAACCCTAACCCTTACTCTTACTCTAACCCTAAAACTAACCATAACCCTAACCCTAACACTAACCCTTACCCTTATCCTAAGCCCTACCCTAACAATAAGCCTAAACCTTACCCTTACCCTAAACCTAACCCTAACCCTTACGCTAAACCTAAAAATAACCCTAACCCTAACAATTACCCTTACCTTAACTCTAACCCTAACCCTAACCCTTACCCTTACCCTAACGCTAACCCTAACCATAAACCTAACTCTAACCCTAATCCTAACACATACCATTACCCTAACCCTAACCCTAACGCTAACCGTAACACTAACCCTAACCCTAAACCTAACCCTAACCCTTACCCTTAACCACACCCTAACCCTAACCTTACACCTAACCCTAACTCTAACCCTAACCCTAAACTTAACCCTAACTCTTATTCTTACCCTAACACTAACCTAACCCTAACCCTAAACCTAACCCTAACTCTAAACTTAACCCTTACCTTTATGCTAACCCTAACACTAAACCTAAACCTAACCCTTACCCTTACCCTAACCCTAACCCTAACCCTAACCCTAACCTTAACCCTAACCCTTACCCTAACCCTAACCCTTACCCTAACCCTAACCCTAAACCTAACCCTAACCCTAACCCTTACCCTTACCCTAACCCTAACCCTAAATCTAACCCTTACCGTTACACTAACCCTAACCCTAAAATTAACCCTAACCCTTAAACTTACCCTAATCCTAACTCTAACCCTAACCCTTACCCTTACCCTAACCCTAACCCTAAACCTAACCCAAACACTAAACCTAACCCTAACCCTAATCCTAACCCTTGCCCTTACCCTAAACCTAACCCTAAAACTAACCCTAAACTTAACCCTAACCCTAAACCATAACCCTAACCCTAACCCTAACCTTTACCCTTACCCTAACCCTAACTCTAACCAGAACACTTACCCTAACCCTAATCCTAAACCTAACCCTTACACTTACCCTAACACTATCCCTAACCAGAACACTTACCCTAACCCTAACCCTTACCCTTACCCTAACCCTAAACCTAACCATAACCCTAACCTTAACACTAACCCTTACCCTTATCCTAACCCCTATCCTAACAATAACCCTAAAACTTACCCTTACCTTAAACCTAACCCTAACCCTTACGCTAAACCTAAACCTACTCCTAACCCTAACCCTTACCCTTACCTTAACCCTAACCATAACCCTAAACCTTACCCTTACCCAAACGCTAACCCTAACCCTAAACCTGACCCTAACCCTTACCCTTACCTTACACTTACCTTAAACCTAACCCTAACCCTAACACTTACCCTTACCCTAACCCTAACCCTAACCCTCACACTAACCCTTACCCTAATCCTAACAGTAACCCTAACCCTAACCCTAACCCTAAACCTAACCCTAACCCTAATACTAAATTTAACCCTTACCTTTACGCTAACCCTAACACTAAACCTAACACTAACCCTTACCCTTACCCTAACCCTAACGCTAACCCTAACCTTAAACCTAACCCTTACCCTAACCCTAACCATTACCCTAACCCTAACGTTACCCTTACCCTAACCCTAACCCTAACCCTAACCCTGAATCTAACCCTTACCCTTACACTAACCCTACCCCTAATCCTAACCCTAACCCAAACGGTTACCCTTACCCTAACCATAACTCTAACCCTAACCCTTACCCTTACCCTAAACCTAAACCTAAACCTAACCCTAACCATAACTCTAACTCTAACCTAACCCTAACCCTAACCCTTACCCTAACCCCTAGCCTAACCCTATCCCTAACCCTAAACCTAACCCTTACCCTAACCATAACCCTAACCCTTCCCCTAGCCCTAACCCTAACCATTACCCTAATCATAACCCTAACCCTAACACTAACCCTAACCCTAACCCTAACCCCTTACCCTAAACTTTAACCTAACCCTAACCCTAACCCTATCCGTTACTCTTACCCTAACCCTAAACCTAAGTCTAACCCTAACCATAACCCTAACCCATACCCTACCCTAACACTAACCCTAACCTTAACCCCTAAGCCTAACCCTAACCCTAACCCTTACCCTTACCCTAGAACCAACCCTAAACCTAACCGTAACCCTAAGCCTAACCCTAACCTTAACCCTAAACCTAACACTAATCCTTACCCTTTCCCTAACCCTAACACTAAACCTAACACTAACCCTAACCCTAACCCTTACCCTACCCTAACCCTAACCCTAACCCTAACACCTTAGCCTAATCCTAACCATAACATTAACCCTACCTTTATCCTAACCCTAACCCTAACCCTAACATTTACACTTACGCTTACAATAAACCATACCCTAATCCTAACGCTAAACCTAACCATTACCCTAAACCTAACCATAACCCTAACCCTTACCCTTACCCTAACACTAAACCTAACCTTAACCCTAACCCTCACCCTAACCCTTACCCTTATCCTAACCCTAATAGTAACCCTAACCGTAAACCTTACCCTTACCCTAAACCTAACCCTAACCCTTACCCTTACCTTAAGCCTAACCCTAATCTTAACCCTTACCCTTACCCTAACGCTAACCCTAACCCTAACCCTAAACCTAACCCTAAGCCTTATCCTTACCCTAACCCTAACCCTACCCTTAACCCCAACCCTAAAACTAACCCTAACAATAACCCTAACCCTAACCCTAATCCAAACCCTAATCCTAACCCTAACCTTAACCCTAACCCTAACCCTAAACCTAACCTTAACCCTTACCCTTATCCTTACCCTAAGCCTAACCCTAACAATAACACTAACCCCTAACCCTAAAACTAACACTTAACCTTATCCTAACCCGAACCCTAACCCTGACACTTACCCTTTTCCTAACCTCTACCCTCACCATAACCCTAACCCTAACCCTTACCCTAAACCTAACCCTAACCCTTACTCTTACCCTAACCCTAAACCTAAACATAACCCTAACCCTAACACTAACCCTCACCCTTACCCTAACCCCTACGCTATCCTAACCCTAAACCTTACCCTTACCCTAAACCTAACCCTAACCCTAACCCTAACACATACCCTTACCCTAACCAAAACCCTAACCCTAACCCTAACCCTAACCCTAAACCTAACCTAACCCTAAATTTAACACTTACCTTTATGCTAACAGTAACCATAAACCTAACGCTAACCCTTACCCTTACCCTAAACCTAACCCTAACCCTAATCCTAAACTTAACCCTAACACTTACCCTAACACTAACCCTTACCCTAACCCTAACCCTCAACCAAACCCTAACCCTAACCCTAAACCTTACCCTTACCCTAACCCTAACCCTAACCCTAACTCTAACCCTTACCCTTACACTAAACCTAACCCTAAACCTAACTCTAACCCTTACCCTTACCTAACCCTAACTCTAACCCTAACCCTTACCCTTATCCTAACCCTAACCCTAAACCTAACCCTAACCCTAAACCTAACCCTAATCCTAAACCTAACCCTTGCCCTTACCCTAAACCTAACCCTAAACCTAACCCTAACCCTAACCCTAACCCATAATCCTAACTCTAACCCTAAGCTTTACCCTTACACAAACCCTAACACTAACCAGAACACTTACCCTAACCCTAACCCTAAACCTAACCCTTACCCTTACCCTAACCCTAACCCTAACCAGAACACTTACCCTAACTCTAACCCTTACCCTTACCCTTACCCTAACCCTAACCCAAACCCTAAGCCTAACCCTTACCCTCACCCTAACCATAACCCTTACGCTAATCCTAACCCTAACCCTTACACTAACCAAACCCTAACCCTAACCCTAACCCTTAACCTAACCCTAACACTAACCCTAACCCTAACCCTTACCCTTAAACTAAAACTAAACCTAACTCTAACCCTAACCCTAACCCTAACCTTAACCCTTACCCTACCCTAACCCTAACCCTAACCCCTAAGCCTAACCCTAACCCGAACATTAACCCTTACCCTTATCCTAAACGTAACCCTAACCCTAACCCTAACCCTTACCCTTACCCTTGCCCTATCCTTAACCTAACCATAAACCTAAGCCTAACCCTAACCTTAACCCTAACCCTAACCCTAATCCTTACCCTTTCCCTAACCCTAATACTAAACCAAACACAAACCCTAACCCTAACCCTAACCATAAGCCTAAGCCTTACCCTACCCTAACCCTAAACCTAACCCTAAACCCTTAGCCTAACCCTAACCCTAACATTAACCCCTACCCTTATCCTAAACCTAACCCTAACCCTTACCCTAACCCTTACACTTATCCTTACCCTAAAACCTACCCTAACCATAACGCTAACCCTAACCATTACTCTAACCCTAACCCTTACCCTTACAATAACACTAAACCTAACCTTAACCCTAACACTCACCCTACCCCTTACCCTTATCCTAACCCTAACCCTAACCCTAACTCTAACCCTAAACTTTACCCTTACCCTAAACCTAACCCTAACCCTTACCCTAAACCTAACCCTAACCCTTACCATAAACCTAACCCTAACTCTAACCCTTACCCTTACCTTAACCCTAACCCTAACCCTAACCCTTACCCTTACCCTACCGCTAACCCTAACCCTAACCCTAACCCCAAGCCTTACCCTTACCCTAACCCTAACCCTAACCTTAACCCCAACCCTAAACCTAACCCTAACCGTAACCCTAACCCTTACCCTAACCCTAACCCTAATCCTAACCCTGTCCCTTACCCTTACCCTAAACCTTACCCTAAACCTAACCCTAACCCTTACCCTTACCCTCACCCTAACCATAAACTAAACCCTAACCCTAATCCTAACCCTAAACTTAACCCTTACCCTTATCCTTACCCTAACACTAACACTAACCCTAACCCTAAACCTAACCCTAACCCTAAACCTAACCTTTACCCTTACCCTAACCCTAACCCTAAACATAACCCTAAACCTAATCCCTAAGCCTAACCCTAACCCTAACGCCAAGCCTTACCCTTATCCTAACCCTAACCCTAACCCTAAACCTAACCCTTACCCTTACTCTAACCCTAAACCTAACCTTAAACCTAACCCTAACCCTAACCATTACCCTTACCCTAACCCTAACCCTAACCCTAACCCAAACCCTAAACTTTACCCTTACCCTAACCCTAACCCTAATATGAACCCTTACTCTAAACCTAATCCTAACCCTAACCCTAACCCTTACCTTAACCCTAACCCTAACCCTAAAACTTACCCTTACCCTAAGGCTAACCCTAACCCTAACCCTAACCCTAACACATATCCTTACCCTAACCCTAACCCTAACCGTAACCATAACCCTAAGCCTAACCCTAACCCTAACCCTAACCCTAACACATATCCTTACCTTAACCCTAATCCTAACCCTAACCACTAACCTTAACCCTTAACTTAACCCTAACCCTAACCCTAACCCTTACCCTTACCCTAACCCAAAACCTAACCCTAACCTAACCCTAACACTAACGCTAACCCTAACCCTAAACCTAACCCTAACCCTAAACCTTACCCTAACTGTAACACTAAACCTAACCCTAACCCTAACGCTAACCATAACCCTAAACCTAACCCTAACCCTAAACCTTACCCTAACCCGAACACTAAAACTAACCCTAACCCTAACCCGAACACTTACCCTAACCCTAACACTTACCCTAACCCGAACCCAAACTCTAACAATAACCCTTACCCTAACCCTAACCCTAATACTTACCCTTACCCTAACCCTAACCCTAACCCTTACCCTAACCCTAACCCTAAACCTTACCCATCCCTGACCCTAAACCTAACTCCTAACCCTAACCCTTAACCTAACACTAACCTTAACCCTAAACCTAAACCTTACCCTTACCCTAAGCCTAAACCTTACTGTAACCCTAACCCTAACCCTAACCCTAACCTTTAGCCTAACCCTAACCCTAACCCTTACCCTTACCTAACCCTAACCCTAAACCTAACCCTAACCCTAAGCATAACCCTAACCCTAACCCTAACCGTAACCGTATTCTTTACCCTTACCCTAACGCTAACCCTAAAGTTAACCGCAACCCTAAAACTAACCCTTACCCTAACACTAACCCTTACCCTTACCCTAACCCTAACCCTAAACCTAACCCTAACCCTTACCCTAACCATTCTCCTAACCATAACCCTAACCTTAACCCTAACCCTTACCCTTACCCTTACCCTAAGCCTAACCCTAACCCTAACCCTTACCCTTACCCTAACCCTGACTCTAAACCTAACCCTAACACTTACCCTTACCCTAACCCTAACCCTAAACCTTACCCTTATTCTAACACTAAACCTAAACCTTAATCTAACCTTAACGCTAAACCTAACCCTAACCCTAACCATAAACCTAACCCTAAACCTAACCCTAACTCTAACCCTTACCCTAACCATTCCCCTAACACTAACCCTAACCTTAACCCTAACCCTTACCCTTACCCTTTCTCTAACCCTAACCCTAACACTAACCCTAACAATTACCCTTAACCTAAGCCTAACACTAAACCTAACCCTTGCCCTTACCCTAACCCTAACCCTAAACCTAACCCTAACACTTACCCTTAGCCTAACCCTAACCCTAACCCTAAACCTAACCTTAACCCTAACACTTACCCTAACCCTAACCCTTACCCTTACCCTAACCCTAACCCTAAACCTAACCCTAACCCTAACCCTAACCCTTACTCAAACCTTTACCCTAACCATTCCCCTAACCCTAACCCTAACCTTAACCCTAACCCTTACCCTTAACCTTACCCTAACGCTAACCCTAACACTTACCCTTACCCTAAGCCTAACCCTAACCCTAACCCTAACCCTTACCCTTACCCTAACCCTAACCCTAAACCTAACCCTAACCCTAAACCTAACCCTAACTCAAACCCTTACCCTAACCATTCCCCTAACCCTAACCGTAACCTTAACCCTAACCCTTACCCTTAACCTTACCCTAACGCTAACCCTAACCCTAACCCTAACACTTACCCTTACCCTAAGCCTAACCCTAACCCTAACCCTTACCCTTACCCTAACCTTAACCCTAACCCTTAACCTAACCCTAACACTTACCCTTACCCTAACCCTAACCCCAAAACTTACCCTTACCCTAACACTAACCCTAAACCTTACTCTAACCCTAACCCTAAACCTAACCCTAACCCTTACCCTAAACCTAACCCTAACCCTAACCCTAACCATAACCCTTACCCTTACCCTAACCCTAACCCTAAACCTAACTCTAACACTAATCCTAACGCTAACCTTAACCCCAACAGTAACCCTAAACCTTTGGCTTACCCTAACCCTAACCCTTACCCTTACCCTAAGCCTACCCCTAAACCTAACCCTAACCCTAAACCTAACCCTAACCCTAAACCTAACCCTTGCCCTTACCCTAAACCTAACACTAAACCTAACCTTAACCCTAAATCTATCCCATAACCCTAACCCTAACCCTAACCTTTACCCTTACCCTAACCCTAACCCTAACCAGAACACTTACCCTAACCCTAAACGTAAACCTAAACCTTACCCTTACTCTAACCCTAACCTAACCAGAACACTTACCCTAACCCTAACCCTAACCCTAAACCTGACCTTTACATTAACCCTAACCCTAACCCTAACCCTAACCCTAACTCTAACCCTAACATTTATCCTTACCCTGACCCTAAACTTAACCATAACATTAAGTCTAAACCTAACCCATACCCTTACCCTAACCCCAACCCTAACCCTAACGCGAACCCTAAACCTTACCCTTACCCTAAACCTAACCCTAACCCTTACCCTTACGTTAACCCTAACACTAACCCTAACCCTTACACTTACCCTAACTCTAACCCTAACCCTAACCCTAACCTTAATCCTAACACATACCCTTACCCTACCCCTAACGCTAATGCTAACCATAACCCTAAACCTAACCCTAACCCTTACACTAACCCTAACCCTAACCCTAACCTTATCCCTAACCCTTACCCTTACCCTAACCCTAACCCTAACCCTAACCCTAACCCTAACCCTTACCCTTACCCTCAACCTAAACCTAACCTTAACCCTAACCCTAACCCTAACCTTAACCCTTACCCTTATCCTTACCCTAACCCTAACACTAACCCTAATCCTAAACCTAACCCTAACCCTAACGCTAACCCTTAACCTTATCCTAACCCTAATCCTAACCCTAACCCTTACCCTTACCCTAACCCTAACCCTAACCCTAAACCTAACCTTAACCCTAACCCTTACCCTAACCCTAACCCTAAACCTAACCCTAACTGTAACCCTAACCCTTACCCTTAACCTAAACTTAAACCTAACGCTAAATCTAACCCTTACCGTTACACTAACCCTAACCCTAAAATTAACCCTAACTCTTAAACTTACCCTAACCCTAACTCTAACCCTAACCCTTACCCTTACCCTAACCCTAACCCTAAACCTAACCCTAACCCTAAACGAAACCCTTACCCTAAACCTAACCCTTGCCCTTACCGTAAACCTAACCCTAAACCTAACCCTAACCCTAATCCATAACCCTAACACTAACCCTAACCTTTACCCTTACCCTAACCCTACCCCTAACCAGAACACTTACCCTAACCCTAATCCTAAACCTAACACTTACCCTTACCCTAACACTAACCCTAACCAGAACACTTACCCTAACCCTAACCCTTACCCTTACACTAACCCTAACCCTAACCCAAACCCTTACCCTAACCCTAACCCTAAACCTTACCCTAATCCTAACCCTAATCCTTACACTAACCCTAACACTAACCCTAACCCCTAACCCTAACCCTTAACCTAACCCTAACCCTAACCCTAACCCTTATACTTACCCTAACCCTAAACTTAATTCTAACACTAACCCTAACCCTAACCCTAACCTTTACCCTACCCTAACCCTAACCCCAACCGTAACCCCTAAGCCTAACCCTAACCCTAACATTAACCCTTACCCTTATCCTAACCCTAACCCTAACCCTAAACTTAACCCTAAACCTTACCCTTATCCTTGCCCTACCCCTAAACCTAACCCTAACCCTAAGCCTAACCCTAACCTTAACCCTAACTCTAACCCAAATCCTTACCCTTTCCCGAACCCTAACACTAAACCTAACACAAACCCTAACCTTAAACCCAACCCTAACCCTAAGCCTTACCCTACCCTAACCCTAAACCTAACCTTAACCCCTTAGCCTAACCCTAACCCTAACATTAACCCCTACCCTTATCCTAAACCTAACCCTAACCCTTACCCTAACACTTACACTTACCCTTACCCTAAACCCTACCCTAACCCTAACGCTAACCCTAACCATTACCCTAACCCTAACCCTTAACCTTACCCTTACCTTAACCCTAACCCTAACCCAAATCCTAAACCTTACCCTTACCTTAATGCTAACCCTAACCCTAAAACTTAACCTTACCCTAATGCTAACCCTAACCCTAACCCTAACCCTAACACATATCCTTAACCTAACCCTAACCCTAACCGTAACCATAACCCTAAGCCTAACCCTAACCCTAAACCTAAACCTAATGTTTACCCTTACACTAAACCTAACCCTAAACTTAACCCCAACCCTAAACCTAACCCCTACCCTAACCCTAACTCTTACCCTTATCCTAACCCTAACCTAAACCTAACCCTAACCTTAACCCTTACTCTAACCCTTACCCTAACCCTTACCCTAACCCTAACCCTAATCTTAACCCTAACTCTTACCCTTACCCTAACCCTAACAATAACCCTAACCCTAACACTTGCCCTTACCCTAAGTCTAACCCTAACCCTAACCCTTACACTTACCCTAACACTAACCCTAAACCTAACCCTAACACTTATCATTACCCTAAACCTAACCCTAACCCTAAACCTTACCCTTACCTAGCACTAACCCTAAACCTAACCCTAAACCTACCCCTAAACCTAACCCTAACCATAACCCTAACCCTTGCCCTTACTCTAACCCTAACTCTAAACCTCACCCTAAACCTAACCCTAACTCCTAACCTTAACCGTAACCCTAAACTTTACCCTTACCCTAACACTAACCCTAACCCTAACCCTAACAAGAACACTTACCCTAACTCTAACCCAAACCCTTACCCTTACCCTTAACCGAAACCTAAACAGAACCCTAACCCTAACCCTTACCCTTACCCTTAGACTAACCCTAACCCTAAACCTAAACCTCAACCTTACCCTTACCCTAACCCTAACCCTAACCCTTACCCTAAACCTAACCCTAACCCTAAACCTAACCCTAGCACATACCCTTACCCTAACCCTAACCCTAACCGTAACCCTAAACCTAACCCTAAACCTAAACCTAAACCTAACCCTAGCCCTTACGCTAACCCTAATCTTAACCCCAACACTACACCTAAACCTAACCCTAATCCTAACCCTAACCCTTATCCTTACACTAACCCTAACTCTAAAGCTAATCCTAACCCTAACCTTAACTCTAACCCTTACCCTTACCCTAACCCTAACCTTAACCCTAACCCTTACCCTTACCCTAACCCTAACCCTAACGCTTATCCTAAAAATAACCCTAACCCTAACCCTAACCCTAAACCTAACCCTAACCCTAACCCTTACCCTAATCCTAAGCCTAACCCTTAACCTAACCCTAATCCTAAACCTAACCACTAACCCTAACCCTTAACTTAACCCTAACCCTAACTCTAACCATTACGCTTACCCTAACCCAAAACCTAACCCTAACCTAACCCTAACCCTAACGCTAACCCTAACCCTAAACCTAACCCTAACCCTAAACCTTACCCTAACCCTAACACTAAACCTAACCCTAACCCTAACGCTAACCCTAACCCTAAACCTAACCCTAACCCTAAACCTTACCCTAACCCTAACACTAAACCTAACCCTAACCCTAACCCTAATCCTAACCCCTACGCTAAAACTAACCCTAACCCTAACCCTAACACTTACCCTTACCCTAATCCTAACCCTAACCCTAACACTTACCCTAACCCTAACCCTAACCCTAACACTTACCCTAACCGAACCCAAACTCTAACAATAACCCTTACCCTAACCCCTAACCCTAATACTTACCCTTACTCCAAACCTAACCCTAACCCTTACCATAACCCTAACCCTAACCTTACCCATCCCTAACCCTAACCCTAACTCCTAACCCTAACCCTTAACCTAACACTAACCTTAACCCTAAACCTAAACCTTACCCTTACCCTAAGCCTAAACCTAACTGTAACCCTAACTCTAACCCTAACCCTAACCTTAACCCTAAAACTAACCCTTACCCTTACCTAAACCTAACCCTAAACCTAACCCTAACCCTAAGCCTAACCCTAGCCTTAACCCTAACCCTAAACCTAATCCTTACCCTTTCCCTAACCCTAACCCTAAACCTAACAGTAACCCTAAACCTAATCCTAACCCTCACCATTACTCTACCCTAACCCTAACGACAACCCTAACCAATAAGCCTAACCCTAACCCTAACCTTAAACCTTACCCTTCTCCTAACCCTAACCCTAACCCTAACCCTAACTCTTACCCTTACCCTAAACCCTACCCTAACCCTAATGCTACTCCTAACCATTACCCTAACCCTAAACCTAACCTTAACCCATGCCCTTACCCTAACACTAAACCTAACCTTAACCCTAACCCTAAACCTAACCCTTACCCTTATCCTAACCCTAAACCTAACCCTAAACCTAACCCTAAACCTAAACCTTACCCTTACCATAAACCTAACCCGAACCCTTACCCTAAACCTAACCAAACCCTAACCCTTACCCTTAAGTTAACCCTAACCCTAACCCTTACCCTTACCCTAACGCTATCCCTAACCCTAACCCTAACCCTTACACTTACCCTAACCCTAACCTTAACCCCAACCCTAAACCTAACCCTAACCATAACCCTAACCCTTACACTTACCCTAAATCTAACCCTAAATCTAAACCTAACCCTAACCCTAACCTTTACCCTGACCCAAACCCTAATCCTAACCCTAACCCTTACACTTAACCTAACCCTAACCCTAACCCTAACCGTAACCCCTAAGCCTAACCCTAACCCTAACGCAAACCCTTACCCCTATCCTAACCCTAAACCTAAACCTAACCCTAACCCTTACCCTTACCCTAACCCTAAACCTATCCTTAACCCTAACCCTAACCCTAAACCTTACCCTTACCATAACCCTAACCCTAACCCTAAACCTTACCCTTGCCCTAACCCTAACCCTAAACCTTACTTTAAACCTAACCCTTACCCTAGCCCTTACTCTTACCTTATCCCTAAACCTAACCCTAAAACTTACCCTTACCCTAATGCTAACAATAACCCTAACCCTAACACATATCCTTACCCTAACCCTAACCCTAACCCTAACCGTAACCGTAACCCTAACCCTAACCCTAACCCTAACCCTAATCTTTACCCTTACCCTAACCCTAACCCTAAAGTTAACCCCAACCCTAAAACTAACCCTTACCCTAACCCTAACCCTTACCCTTACCCTAACTCTAACCCTAAATGTAAACCTAACCCTAACCCTAACTCTAACACTTACCCTAACCATTCCCCTAACCACAACCCTAACCTTAACCCTTACCCTTACCCTTACCCTTACCTTAACCCTAACCCTAACCCTAACACTTACACTTACCCTAAGCCTAACCCTAACCCTAACCCTTACCCTTACCCTAACCAACCCTAAACCTAACCCTAACACTTACCCTTACCCTAACCCTAACCCTAACCCATAACCCTAACCCTAACCCTAAACTTTCCCCTTACCCTAACCCTAAACCTAACCTGAACATTTACCCTAACCCTAACCCTAAGCCATAACCCTAACCCTAACCCTAAACTTTCCCCTTACCCTAACCCTAACCCTAACCAGAACACTTACCCTAACCCTAACCCTAAACCTATCCCTTACCCTTACCCTCACCCTAACCCTAAACTTAACCCATACCCTAAATCTAACCCTATCCCTAACCCTTACTCTAACACTTATCCTAAACCTAACCCAAACCCTAACACTTACCCTTAAACGAACACTAACCCTAACCCTAACCGTAAACATTACCCTAATCCTAACCTTAACCCTTGCCCTAACCCTAACCCTTAACCTAACTGTAACCCTAACCCTAAGCCTTACCCTTACCCTAACCCTAAACCTAAATCTAACCCTAACCCAAACCCAAACCCTATCCCTTATCCTAAGCCTAAACCTCATCATTACCGTAACCCTAACCCTAATCTTAACCCTAACCCTAACCCTAACCCTAACCGTAACTCTAACCCTAACCCTCACCCTAATCCTAAAGTTAACCCATACCCTAAATCTAACCCTAACCCTAACCCTTACTCTAACACTTATCCTAAACCTAACCCTAACACTTACACATACCCGAACCCTAAACCTAACCCTAAACCTAACCCTTACCCTAATCCTAATCTTAACAGTTACCCTAACCCTAACCCTAACACTAACCCCTAACCCTAACCCTTAACCTAACATTAACCCTAACCCTAAGCCTTACCCATACCCTAACCGTAAACCTAACACTAACCCTAACCCAAACCCTAGCCCTAACACTTACATTAAGCCTAACCCTCACCATTACCCTAACCCTAACCCTAACCTTAACCCTAACACTAACCCTAACTCTAACCCTTACCCTTACCCTAAACCTAACCCTAAACCTTACCCTTACCCTAAAACTAACCCTAAACCTAACCCTAAACCCAACCCTAAACCTAACCCTAAACCTAAAAATAACCCTTGCCCTTACACTAACCCTAACATTAAACCTCACCCTAACCCTAACCCTAACACCTAACCCTAACCCTAACCCTAACCTTTACCCTTACCCTTACCCTTACCCTTACCTTAACCCTAACCTTAACCCTAACACTTACTCTTACCCTAAGCCTAACCCTAACCCTAACCCTAACCCTAACCCTAACCCTAACCCTAACCCTAACCCTTACCCTAACCAACCCTAAACCTAACCCTAACCAGAACACTTACCCTAAACCTAACCCTAACGCTAACCAGAACACTTACCCTAACCCTAAACCTAACCCTAACCCTAACCCGTACCCGTACCCTTAGCCTAACCCTAACCCTAACCCTAACCGTAACCCTAAACCTAACCCTAAACCTAACCCTAAACCTAACCCTAAACCTAACCCTAACCCTTAACCTAACCCTAACCTTAAGCCCAACACTACACCTAACACTAACCCTTAACCTTACCCTACCCCTAACCCTAAACATAACCCTAACCCTAACCATAACCATAACCCTAACCCTTACCCTTACCCTAACCCTAATCCTAACCCTAACTCTTACCCTTACGCTAACGCTAACTCTAAAACTAATCCTAACCCTAACCTTAACCCTAACCATTACCCTTACCCTAACCCTATCTTTAACCTTAACCCTTACCGTAACCCAACCCTAACCCTAAAATTTACCCTAACCCTAACCCTAACCCTAACCCTAACCGTAACACTTACCCTAATCCGAACCCTAAACCTAATCCTAACCCTTACCCTAACCCTAACCCTAACCCTAAAATTTACCCTAACCCTAACACCTAACCCTAACCCTTAACCTAAACCTAATCCTAACCCTAACCCTTACCCTTACCTAACCCTAAACCTAACTCTAACACTAAACCTAACCCTAAACCTAACCCTAACCCTTACCCTTACCCTAACCCTAACCCTAAACCTAACCCTAACCCTAATCCTAACCCAAAACTTAACTCTAACCCTAACCCTAACCCTAACCCTAATCCTAAACCTAACCTTAACCCTAACCCTAATCCTAACCCTTGCGATTACCCTAACCCTAACAATAAACCTAACCCTAACCTAACCCTAACCCTAACCCTAACCCTTACCCTAATCCTAACCCTAACCCTAACATCTACCCTAACCCTAACCCTAACCCTAACCCTTACCCTAACCCTAACCCTAACCCTAACCCTTACTCTTACCCTAACCATAAACCTAACCATAACCCTAACCCTAACCATAACCCTTACCCTTACCCTAACCCTAACCCTAACCCTAACCCTAAACCTTACCCTTACCCTGAACCTAACCCTAACCCTTAAGCTAAACCTACCCTAACCCTAACCCTAACCCTTACCCTTACACTAACGCTAACCCGAACCCTAACACAACCCTTACTCTAACCCGAAGCCTAACCCTAAACCTAACTGTAAGCCTAACCGTAAACCTAAACCTAACCCTAACCGTTACCCTTACCCACACCCTAACCTTAACATTAAACCTAACCCTAACTCTAACCCTAAACCTAAACTTAACCCTAACCCTTACCCTTACCCTGACCCTAAACCTAACCCTAACCCTAATCCTAACCCTAAACTTAACCCTTACCTTTACCCTAACCCTGACCTTAAACCTAACCCTAACCCATACAATTACCCTAACCCTAACCCTAACCCTAACCTTAACCCTAACCCTAACCCTAAACCTAACCCTAACCCAAACCCTAACCATTACCCTTACCCTAACCCGAACCCTAAATCTAACCCTTACCCTTACACTAAACCTAACCCTAAACCTAACCCTAACCCTTACCCTTACCCTAACCCTAACTGTAACCCTAACCCTTACCCTTACCCTAACCCTAACCCAAAAACTAACCCTAACCCTAACCCTAAATCTAACCCTAACCCTTACCCTTACCCTAACCCTAACTCTAACCCTAACCCTTACCCTTACCCTGACCCTAACCCTAAAACTAACCCTAACCCTAACCCTAACCCTAACATCTACCCTAACCCTAACCCTAAACCTCACCCTAACCCTAACCCTAACCCTAACCCTAATCCTAAACTTAACCCTAACCCTAACCCTAACCCTAATCCTTGCACTTACACTAACCCTAACTTTAAACCTCACCCTAACCCTAACCCTAACCCCTAAACCTAACCCTAACCCTAAACTTTACTCTTATCCTAACACTAACCCTAACCCTAACCAGAACACTTACCCTAACCCTAACCCTAACCCTAGCCCTAAACCTTACCCTTGCCCTCACCCTAACCCTAAACATTACTCTAAACCTAACCGTAACCCTAACCCTTAGCGTTACCTTAATCCTAACTCTAACCCTAAAACTTACCTTTACCCTAACGCTAACCCTAACCCTAACCCTAACACATATCCTTACCCTAACCCTAACCCTAAACCTAAACGTAACCGTAACCCTAACCCTAACCCTAACCCTAACCCTAATCTTTACCCTTACCCTAACCCTAACCCTAAACTTAACCCCAAGCCTAAAACTAACCCTAACCCTAACCCTAAGCCTTACCCTTACCCTAACCCTAAACCTAACTCTAACACTAACCCTAACCCTAACCCTAAACCTTACCCTAAGCCTAACACTAACCCTTACCGTAACCCTAACCCTAAAATAAACCCAAACCCTAACCCTTACCATTACCCTAACCCTAAACCTAAACCTAACCCTAACCCTAACCCTAACTCTAACCCTTACCCTAACCATTCCCCTAACCCTAACCCTAACCTTAACCCTAACCCTTACCATTACCCTTACCCTAACCCTAACCCTAACCCTAACTCTTACCCTTACCCTAAGCCTAACCCTAACCCTAACCCTTACCCTTACCCTAACCCTAACCCTAAACCTAACCCTAACCCTAACACTTACCCCTACCCTAACACTAACCCTAAACCTTACCCTTACCCTAACACTAACCATAAACCTTACTCTAACCCTAACCCTCAACCTAACCCTAACCCTTACCCTAAACCTAACCCTAACCCTAACACTTACCCTTACCTTACCCCTAACCCTAAATCTAAACCTAACCCTTACCCTTACCCTAACGCTAACCCTAACCCTAACCCTAACCAGAACACTTACCCTAACCCTAACCCTAACCCTTACCCTTACCCTTACCCTAACCCTAAACCTAACCCTAACCCTAACCCTAACCCTAACCATTACCCTTACCCTTAGCCTACCCAAACCCTAACCCGAAACCTTATCCTTACCCTAAACCTAACCATAAAACTTACCCTAAACCTAACCCTAATCCTAATCCTAACCCTAACCCTTAACCGTACCTTAACCCTAACCGTAAACCTAACCCTAACCCTAGCACATACTCTTACCCTAACCCTAAACCTAACCCTAACCATAACCCTAAACCTAACCCTAAACCTAAACCTAACCCTAACCATAACCATAACCCTAACCCTTACAATATCCCTAACCATAATCCTAACCCTAACTCTTACCTTTACCGTAACCCTAACTCTAAAACTAATCCTAACCCTAACCTTTACCCTAAAACTTACCCTTACCCTAACCCTAACTTTAACCCTAACCCTTACCCTTACCCTAACCCTAACACTAACACTTATCCTAACCCTAACCCTAACCCTAACCCTAACACTTACCCTAACCAGAACCCTAACCCTTACCCTAACCCTTACCCCAACCCTAAACCTAACCCTAACCCTTACCCTAACACTAACACTAACCCTAACACCTAACCCTAAACCTTAACCTAAACCTAACCCTAACCCTAACCCTTACCCTTACCCTAACCCTAAAACCTAACTCTAACCCTAAACCTAACACTAACCCTAAGCAGAACCCTTAACCTAACCCCAACCCTAACCCTTACCCTAACCCTAACCCTAACCATAACCATAACCCTTAC
>JANJXV010000053.1:4750000-4755000 GCA_024803745.1 Megascapheus bottae | reverse complement strand
AACGCTAACTCTAAAACTAATCCTAACCCTAAACTTAACCATAACCCTTACACTTACCCTAACCCTATTTTAACCCTAAACCTTACCCTTACCTTAACCCTAACACTAACACTTATCCTAACCCTAACCCTTACCCTAACCCTAACACTTACCCTAATTCGAACCCTAACCCTAATCCGATCCCTTACCCTAACCCTAACCCTAACCCTAAAACTTACCCTAACCCTAACACCTAACCCTAAACCTTAACCTAAACCTAAACCTAACCCTAACCCTTACCCTTACCCTAACCCTAAACCTAACTCTAACACTAAACCTAACACTAACCCTAACCCTAACCCTTACCCTTACCCTAACCCTAACCCTAAACCTAACCCTAACCCTAATCCTAACCCAAACCTTAACTCTAACCCTAACCCTAACCCTAACCCTAATCCTAACCCTAACCTTAACCCTAACACTAACCCTAAACCTTGCGCTTACCCTAACCCTAACAATAAACCTAACCCTAACCTAACCCTAACCCTAACCCTAACCCTTACCCTAATCCTAACCCTAACCCTAATATCTACCCTAACCCTAACCCTAAACCTAACACTTACGCTAACCCTAACCCTAACCCTTACCCTAACCCTAACCCTAACCCTTACTCTTACCCTAACCATAAACCTAACCATAACCCTAACCCTAACCCTAACCCTTACCCTTACCCTAACCCTATCCCTAACCCTATACCTTACCCTTACGCTGAACCTAACCCTAACCCTTAAGCTAAACCTACCCTAACCCTAACCCTAACCCTTATCCTTACCCTAATGCTAACTCGAACCCTAACACAACCCTTACCCTAACCCGAACCCAAACCCTAACCCTAACTGTAACCCTAACCCTAAACCTAAACCTAACCCTAACCGTTACCCTTACCCACACCCTAACCTTAACCTTAAACCTAACCCGAACTCTAACCCTAAACCTAAACTTAACCCTAACCCTTATCCTTACCCTGACCCTAAACCTAACCCTAACCCTAAACCTAACCCTAACCCATATCCTTACCCTAACCCTAACCCTAACCCTAACACTAACCCTAACCTTAACCGTAACCCTTACCCTAAACCTAAACTTAACCCTAACCCTAACCCTAAACCTAACCCTTACCCTTACCCTAACCCTAAACCTAAATCTAACCCTTACCCTTACACTAACCCTAACCCTAAACCTAACCCTAACCCTTACCCTTACCCTAACCCTACCTCTATCCCTAACCCTTACCCTTACCCTAACCCTAACCCTAAACCTAACCCTTGCCCTTACATTAAACTAACCCTAAAACTAAACCTAACCCGAACCCTAAACCTAACCCTTGCCCTCACATTAAACTAACCCTAAACCTAACCCTAACCATAAACCTAACCCATAACCATAACCTTAACCCTAAACTTTCCCCTTACACTAACCATAACCCTAACCAGAACACTTACCCTAAACCTAACCCTAACCCTATCTCTTACCCTTACCCTCCCCCTAACCCTAAACTTAACCCATACCGTAAATCTAACCCTAATCCTAACCCTACTCTAGCACTTATCCTAAACCTAACCCTAACCCTAACACTTGATCTTACCCTAACCCTAACCCTAACCCTAACCCTTAGCCTAATTCTAACCTTAACCCTTACCCTAACCCTAACCCTAATCCTAACCCAAACCTTAACTCTGACCCTAACCCTAACCCTAACCCTAACCCTAATCCTAACCCTAACCTTAACCCTAACCCTAACCCTAACCCTTGCGCTTACCCTAACCCTAACAATAAACCTAACACTAACCCTAACCCTAACCCTAACCCTAACCCTAAACCTAACCCTAACCCTAATCCTAACCCAAACCTTAACTCTGACCCTAACCCTAACCCTAACCCTAACCCTAATCCTAACCCTAACCTTATCCCTAACCCTAACCCTAAACCTTGCGCTTACCCTAACCCTAACAATAAACCTAACCCTAACCTAACCCTAACCCTAACCCTAACCCTTACCCTAATCCTAACCCTAACCCTAACATCTACCCTAACCCCAACCCTAAACCTAACCCTTAACCTAACCCTAACCCTAACCCTAACCCTTACCCTAAACCTAACCCTAAACTTAACCATAACCCTAACCCTAAAACTTACCCTAACGCTAACCCTAAACCTAACCCTAACACTAATCCTAACCCTAACCTTAACCCTAACCCTAACCTTAACCCTTGCGCTTACCCTAACCCTAACAATAAACCTAACACTCACACTAACCCTAACCCTAACCCTAAACCTAAACCTAACCCTAACCCTAATCCTAACCCAAACCTTAACTCTGACCCTAACCCTAACCCTTACCCTAACCCTAATCCTAACCCTAACCTTAACCCTAACCCTAACCCTTACCCTTGCGATTACACTAACCCTAACAATAAACCTAACCCTAACCTAACCCTAACCCTAACCCTAACCCTTACCCTAATCCTAACCCTAACCCTAACATCTACCCTAACCCTAACCCTAAACCTAACCCTTAACCTAACCCTAACCCTAACCCTTACCCTAACCCTAACCCTAACCCTAACCCTAAAACTTACCCTAACCCTAACCCTAAACCTAACCCTAACAGTAATCCTAACCCTAACCTTAACCCTAACCCTAACCCTAACCCTTGCGCTTACCCTAACCCTAACAATAAACCTACCACTAACCCTAACCCTAACCCTAACCCTAACCCTAACCTTTACTCTTACCCTAACACTAACCCTAACCCTAACCCTAACCAGAACACTTACCCTAACCCTAACCCTAACCCTAACCCTTCCCTTACCCTTAGCCTAACCCTAAACCTAACCCTAACCCTAACCCTGACCCTTACCCTTACCCTTAGCCTAACCCTAACCCTAACCCTAAACCTTATTCTTACCCTAAACTTAACCTTCAACCTTTCCCTAAACCTAACCCTAATCCTAACCCTAACCCTAACACTTACCCTTACCTTAACCCTAACCCTAACCCTAAACCTAACCCTAGCATATACCCTTACCCTAACCATAACCCTAACCATAACCGTAACCTTAAACCTAACCCTAAACCTAACCCTAAACCTAACTAACCATAACCCTTACCCGGACCCTAACCTTAACCCCAACACTACACCTAACCCTAACCCTTACCCTTACCCTTACCCTAACCCTAACCCTAAACATAACCCTAACCCTAACCACAACCATAACCCTAACCCTTACCCTAACCCTAACCCTAATCCTAACCCTAAATCTTACCCTTACGCTAAGCCTAACTCTAAAACTAATCCTAACCCTAAACTTAACCCTAACCCTTACCCTTACCCTAACCCTAACCTTAAGCCTAACCCTTACCCTTACCCTAACCCTAACACTAACACTTATACTAACCCTAACCCTAAACCTAACCCTAACCCTAACACTTACCCTAACCCGAAACCTAACCCTAACCCTAACCCTAACCCTTACCCTAACCCTAATCCTAACCCTAAACCTTACCATAACCCGAACCCTAGCCCTAACACCTAACCCTAACCTAAACCTAAACCTAACCCTAACCCTTACCCTTACCCTAACCCTAAACCTAACTCTAACACTAAACCTAACACTAACCCTAAGCCTAACCCTTACACTAAACCTAAGCCTAAACCTTACCCTAAGCCTAACCCTAACCCTTACCCTAACCCTAACCCTAACCCTAACCCTAAAACTTACCCTAACCCTAACCCTAAACCTAACCCTAACACTAATCCTAAACCTAACCATAACCCTAACCCTAACCCTAACCCTTGCGCTTACCCTAACCCTAACAATAAACCTAACACTAACCGTAACCCTAACCCTAACCCTAACCCTAACCCTAAACCTAACCCTAACCCTAATCCTAACCCAAACCTTAACTCTGACCCTAACCCTAACCCTAATCCTAACCCTAACCTTAACCCTAACCCTAACCCTAACCCTAACCCTTGCGCTTACCGTAACCCTAACAATAAACCTAACCCTAACCTAACCCTAACCCTAACCCTAACCCTTAACCTAATCCTAACCCTAACCCTAACATCTACCCTAACCCTAACCCTAAACCTAACCCTTAACCTAACCCTAACCCTAACCCTTACCCTAACCCTAACCCTAACCCTAACCCTAACCCTAACCCTAACCCTAAAACTTACCCTAACCCTAAACCTAACCCTAACAGTAATCCTAACCCTAACCTTAACCCTAACCCTAACCCTAACCCTTGCGCTTACCCTAACCCTAACCCTAACCCTAACCCTAACCTTTACTCTTACCCTAACACTAACCCTAACACTAACCATAACCAGAACACTTACCCTAACCCTAACCCTAACCCTTCCTTACCCTTACCCTAACCCTAAACCTAACTCTAACCCTAACCCTAACCCTTACCCTTACCCTTAGCCTAACCCTAACCCTAACCCTAAACCTTATCCTTACCCTAAACCTAACCTTAAACCTTACCCTAAACCAAACCCTAATCCTAACCCTAACCCTAACCCTTACCCTTACCTTAACCCTAAGCCTAACCCTAACCCTAACCCTCACCCTAGCACATACCCTTACCCTAACCCTAACCCTAACCCTAACCGTAACCCTAAACCTAATCCTAAACCTAAATCTAAACCTAACCATAACCCTTACCCTGACCCTAACCTTAACCCCAACACTACACTTAACCCTAACACTTACCCTTACCCTTAACCTAACCCTAACCCTAAACATAACCCTAACCCTAACCAAAACCATAACCCTAACCCTTAACCTAACCCTAACCCTAATCCTAACCCTAAATCTTACCCTTACGCTAACCCTAACTCTAAAACTAATCCTAACCCTAACCTTAACCCTAACCCTTACCCTTACCCTAACCCTAACCTTAAACCTAACCCTTACCCTTACCCTAACCCTAACACTAACACTTATACTAAC
>JANJXV010000053.1:4707500-4740000 GCA_024803745.1 Megascapheus bottae | reverse complement strand
TAAAACTAACCGTAAACCTAATCCTAATCCCTAACCCTAACCCTAACCCTATCCCTAACCCTAAACCTTACCATAAACCTAACCCTAACCCTAACCCTAACCCTTACCCTTACCCTAACCCTGAATCTAATCCTACCCTAACCCTAACCCTTACCCTTACCCTAACCCTACACCCTAACCCTAAACCTTACCCTTACCCTAACGCTAAACCTAACCCTAAACCTAACACTAACCCTAACCCTAACACATACCCTTATCCGAACCCTAACCCTAACCCTAACCGTAACCCTAACCGTAACCCTAACCCTAACCCTAACACTTTCCCTAACACTAACACTAAACCTAACCCTAACCCTAACCCTTACCCTACCCTAACCCTAAACCTAACCCTAACCCTTAGCCTAACGTTAACCCTAACATTAACCCTTACCCTTATCCAAACCCTAACACTAACCCTAACCCTCACCCTTACCCTTACCCTAATACTAAACCTAACCTTAACCTAACCCTCACCCTAACCCTTACCCTTATCCTAACCCTAACCCAAACCCTAACCCTAAACCTAACCCTAACCCTAAACTTAACCCTTACTTTTACACTAACCCTAACCCTAAACCTAAACCTAACCCTAAACTTAACCCTTACTTTTACACTAACCCTAACCCTAAACCTAACCCTAACCCTTACCCTTACCCTAACCCTAACCCTAACCCTAACCCTAACCCTAAACTTAACGCTAACCCTTACCCTAAACCTAACCCTTACCATAACCCTAAACCTAACCCTAACCCTAACCCTAACACTTACCCTTACCCTAACCCTAACCCTAACCCTAAATCTAACCCTTACCCTTACACTAACCCTAACCCTAAACCTAAGCCTAAATCTTACCCTTACCCTATCCCTAATTCTAAAACTAACCCTTACCCTTACCCTAACCCTAATCCTAAACCTAACCCTAACACCAAACGTAACCCTAACCCTAACCCTAAACTTTATCCTAACCCGATCCCTTACACTGACACTTATCATTACCCTAACTTCTACCCTCACCATAACCTAACCCTAAACCTTACCCTAAACCTAACCCTAACCCTAAACCTAACCCTTACTCTTAACCTAACCCTAAACCTAACCCTAACCCTAACACTTACTCTTACCCTAACCTAAACCTAACCATAACCCTAACCCTAACACTAACCCTTACCCTTACCCTAACCCATACCCTAATCCTAACCCTAAACCTTACCCTTACCATAAACCTAACCCTAACCCTTACGCTAAACCTAACCCTAACCCTTACTCTAAACCTAACCCTAACCCTAACCCTTACCTTAACCCTAACCCTAACCCTAACCCAACACTTACACTTACATTAACGCTAACCCTAACCCTAAACCTAACCCTAAACCTAACCCTAACACATACCCTTACCCTAACCCTAACCCTAACCCTAACCCTTACCCTTACCCACACCCTAACCGTAAACTTAAACCTAACCCTAACACTAACCCTAACCCTAATCCTAAACCTAACCGTAACCCTAAATTTAACCCTTACCTTTACGCTAACCCTAACCCTAAACCTAACCCAAACCCTTACCCTTACCCTAACCCTATCGCTAAGCCTAACCATAACCTTAACCATAACCCTTACCCTAACCCTAACCCTTACCCTAAACGTAACTCTAAACCTAACCCTAACCCTAACCCTAACCCTTACCCTAACCCTAACCCTAAACCTAATCCTAACCCTAAACCTAACCCTTGCCCTTACCCTAAACCTAACCCTAAACCTAACCCTAACCCTAAACCTAACCCTAACCCATAACCCTAACCCTAATCCTAACTTTTACCCTTACCCTAATCCTAACCAGAACACTTACCATAACCCTAACCCTAAACCTAACCCTTACCCTTACCCTAACCCTAACCCTAAACAGAACACTTACCCTAAACCTAACCCTAAACATAACACTTACCCTTACCATAACCCTAACCCTAAACCTAATCCTAACCCTAAAACTAACCCTAACCCTAAACAAAAACCTTGCCTTTACCCTAAACCTAACCCTAAACCTAACCCTAACCCTAACCCTAACCCATAACCCTAACCCTAACCCTAACCTTTACCCTTACCCTAACCCTAACCAGAACACTTACCCTAACCCTAACCCTAAACATAAACCTTACACTTACCCTAACCCTAACCCTAACCAGAACACTTACCCTAACCCTAACCCTAACCATGACACTTACCCTTACCATAACCCTAACCCTAACCCTAACCCTTACCCTAACAATAACCCTAACCCTTAACATAATCCTAACCCTAACCCTTACACTAACCCTAACCCTATCCCTAACCCTAACCCTAACCCCTAACCCTAACCCTTAAACTAACCCTAACCCTAACCCTAAACCTTACCCTTACCCTAACCCTAAACCTAATTCTAACCCTAACCCTAACTCTAACCCTTACCCTACCCTAACCCTAACATTACCCTAGCCCCTAAGTCTAACCCTAACCCTAACATTAACCCTTACCATTATCCTAACCCTAACCCTAACCCTAAGCTTAAGCCTAACCCTTGCCCTTACACTAGCCCTAACCCTAAACCTAACCCTAACCCTAAGCGTAACCGTAACCTTAACCCTAACCCTATCCCTAATCCATACCCTTTCCCTAACCCTAACACTAAACCTAACACTAACCATAACCCTAACCCTAAACCTAACCATTACACTACCCTAAACCTAACTCTAAACCTAACCCTTTAGCCTACCCCTAACCTAACATTAACCCTTACCCTATCCTAACCCTAAACCTAACCCTAACCCGAACCCTTACACTTACCCTTACCCTAAACCTAACCTAACCCTAACGCTAACCCTAATCATTACCCTAACCTACACCTAACCCTAACCCTTACCCTTACTATAACACTAAACCTAACCTTAACCCTAACCCTCACCCTAACCCTTACCCTAACCCTTACCCTAACCCAAACCCTAATCCTAACCCTAACCCTAACCCTAAACCTAAACCTAACCCTAACCCTAATCCTAACCCTAACCCGAACCCTTACACTTACCCTTACCCTAAACCTAACCTAACCCTAACGCTAACCCTAATCATTACCCTAACCTAACCCTAACCCTAACCCTTACACTTACCCTAACACTAAACCTAACCTTAACCCTAACCCTCACCCTAACCCTTACCCTAACCCTTACCCTAACCCAAACCCTAATCCTAACCCTAACCCTAACCCTAAACCTAAACCTAATCCTAACCCTAATCCTAACCCTAACCTTAACCCTAACCCTAACCCTAATCCGTACCCTTTCCCTAACCCTAACCCTAAACCTAAAACTAACCCTAGCCCTAACCCTAACCCTAACCCACACCCTACCCTAACCCTATCCCTAACCCTAACCAATAAGCCTAACCCTAACCCTAACCCTAACCCTTACCCTTATCCTAACCCTAACCCTAACCCTAACCGTAACTCTTTCCCTTACCCTAAACCCTACCCTAACCCTAACTCTAATCCTAACATTAACCCTAACCCTTACCCTAACCCTAACCCTACCCTAAACGTAACCCTTACACTAACCTTAACGCTAACACTTACCCTTACCCTAACCCTAACCAATAAGCCTAACCCTAACCCTAACCCTAACCCTTACCCTTATCCTAACCCTAACCCTAACCCTAACTATTTCCCTTACCCTAAACCCTACCCTAACCATAACTCTAATCCTAACATTAACCCTTACCCTTACCCTAACCCTAACCCTACCCTAAACGTAACCCTTACACTAACCTTAACGCTAACACTTACCCTTACCCTAACCCTAACCCTAACCTTAACCCTAACCGTCACCCTCACCCTTACACTAACCCTAAACCTAACCCTAACCCTTACCCTAACCCTAACCTTAACCCTAACCCTAACTCTTTCCCTTACCCTAAACCCTACCCTAACCCTAACACTAATCCTAACATTAACCCTTACCCTTACCCTAAACCTAACCCTACCCTAAACGTAACCCTTACACTAACCTTAACCCTAACACTTACCCTTAACCTAACCCAAACGCTATCCCTAACTCTAACCCTAACCCTAACCCTTAACATAAACCTAACCCTAACCATAAACCTTAAACTTACCCTAACCCTAAACCTAAATCTAACACTAAACCTAACACTAACCCTAAGCAAAACACTGACACTAACCCTAAGCCTAACCCTTTGCCTAAGCCTAACCCTAAACCTTACCCTAAACCTAACCCTAACCCTAACTCTAACACTTACCCTAACCCTAACCCTAAACCTAACCCTTGCGCTTACCCTAACCCTAAGAATAAACCTAACACTAACCATAACCCTAACACTAACCCTAACGCTAACCCTAACGCTAACCCTTACCCTTACCCTAACATTAACCCTAAACCTAACCGTAAACCTAATCCTAATCCCTAACCCTAACCCTAACCCTAACCCTTAACCTTATTCTAACCCTAAACCTAACCCTAACACTTACCCTTAACCTAACCCCTACCCTAACCCTATCCCTAACCCTAAACCTTACCCTAACCCTAACCCTAACCCTTACCCTTACCCTAACACTAAACCTAATCCTAACCCTTACCCTAACCCTTACCCTTACCCTAACCCTAACCCTAACCCTAACCCTAAACCTAAACCTTACCATTACCCTAACGCTAACCCTAACCCTAAACCTAAACCTAACCCTAAGCCTAACACATACCCTAACCCTAACCCTAAACCTAACCCTAAACCTTACCCTTACCCACACCATAACACTAACCTTAAACCTAACCCTAACTCTAACCCTAACCCTAAACTTAACCCTCACCCTTATCCTTACCCTAACAATAACCCTAACCCTAACCCTAAACCTAACCCTAACCCTAAATTTAACAATTACCTTTACGCTAACCCTAACCCTAAACCTAACCCTAACCTTACCCTTACCCTAACCCTAACCCTAACCCTAACCCTAACCCTAACGTTAACCCTAACCCTTACCCTAACCCTAACCCTTACCCTAACCCTAACCCTAACCCTAACCCTAACCCTAACCCTAAGCATTACCCTAACCCTAACCCTAACCCTTACCCTTACCCTAACACTAAACTTAACCTTAACCTAACCCTCACCCTAACCCTTACCCTTATCCTAACCCTAACCCTAACCTAACCCTAAACCTAACCCTAAACCTAACCCTAACCCTAACCCTAAACCTAACACTTACCCTTAACCTAACCCTAACCCTGACGCTTACCCTAACCCTAACCCTAACCCCTACCCTAACCCTAACCCTAACCCTCACACTTCCCCTTAACCTATCCGTAACCCTAACCCTAAATCTAACCCTTACTAATAAACTAACCCTAATCCTAAACCTAACCCTAACCCGTACGCTAACCCTAACCCTAACCGTAACCCTAACCCTAACCCAACCCTTACCCTAAACCTAACCTTAACCCCAACACAAACCATAACCCTAACACTTACCTTAACGCTAACCCTAACCTATACCCTGACCCTAACACTAAACCTAACCTTAACCCCAAACCTAAAACTAAACCTAACCCTAACCCTAACCCTAACCTTTACCCTAACCCATAACCCTAACCCTTACCATAACGCTAACCCTACCCCTAACCCTAACACTAACCCTAACACCTAACCCTAACCGTAACCCTAACAATAACACTAACCCCTAATCCTAACCCTAAACTTTATCCTAACCCGATCCCTAACCCTGACACTTATCCTTACCCTACCCTCTACCCTCACCATAACCCTAATCCTAAACGTTACCCTAACCCTAACCCTAACCGTAACCCTAAAACTAACCCTTACTCTTACCCTAACCCTAAACCTAACCCTAACCCTAAACCTAACCCTAACGCTTACTCTTACCCTAACCCTAAACCTAACCATAACCCTAACCCTAACACTAACCCTTAACCTTACCCTAACCTGTACCCTAACCCTAACCTTACCCTTACACTAAACCTAACCCTAACCCTTAGGCTAAACCTAACCCTAACCCTTACTCTAAACCTAACCCTAACCCTAACCTAACCCTTACCCTTACCTTAACCCTAACCCTAACCCTAACCCTAACCCTTACACTTGCCCTAACGATAAACCTAACCCTAAACCTAACCCTAACCCTAACCCTAACCGTTAACTTAACCCTAAACCTTATCCTAACCCTTACTCTAATCCCTAACCCTAACCCTAACCCTAACCCTCAACCTTACCCACACCCTAACCGTAACCTTAAACCTAACCATAACTCTAACCCTAACCCTAAACTTAACCCTAAACCTTATCCTTACCCTAACACTAACCCTAACCCTAAACCTAACCCTAACCCTTACCCTTACCCTAACCCTAAAACTAACCCTAACCTTAACCCTAACCCTTACCCTGACCCTAACCATTACCCTAAACGTAACCCTACAACTAACCCTAACCCTAACCCTAACACTTACCCTTACCCTAACCCTAAACTTAACCCTAAATCTATGCCTTACCCTTACACTAACCCTAACCCTAAACCTTACCCTAACCCTAACCCTAACCCATAACCCTAACCCTAAACCTGACCTTTACCCTTACCCTAACCCTAACCAGAACACTTACCCTAACCCTAACGCTAAACCTAACCCTTACACTTACCCTAACCCTAACCCTATCCCTAACCAGAATATTTACCCTAACTCTAACCCTAACCCTAACACTTACCCTTACCATAACCCTAACCCTAACCCTCACCCTTACCCTAACAATAACCCTAACCCTTAACATAATCCTAAACCTAAACCTTACACTAACCCTAACCCTAATCCTAACCCCTAACCCTAACCCTTAACCTAACCCTAACCCTAACCCTTACCCTAACCCTAAACGTAATTCAAACCCTAACCCTAACCCTAACCCTAACACTTACCCTACCCTAACCCTAACCCTAAACCTAGCCCCTAAGTCTAACCCTAATCCTAACATTAACCCTTACCCTTATCCTAAAACTAACCCTAACCCTAAACTTAAGCCTAACCCTTACCCTTACCCTAGCCCTAACCCTAAACCTAACCCTAACCCTAAGCCTAACCCTAACCTTAACCCTAACCCTATCCCTAATCCATACCCTTTCCCTAACCCTAACACTAAACCTAACACTAACCCTAACCCTAACCCTAAACCTAACCCTTACTCTACTCTAAAGCTAACTCTAAACCTAACCCTTTAGCCTAACCCTAACCCTAACATTAACCCTTACCCTTATCCTACCCTAACCCTAACCCTAACCTTAAGCCTAACCCTTACCCTTATCCTAGCCTTAACCCTAAACCTAACCCTAACCCTAAGCCTAAAACTAACCTTAACCCTACCCCCATCCCTAATCCATACCCTTTCCCTAACCCTAACACTAAACCTAACACTAACCCTAACCCTAACCCTAAACCTAAGACTTACCCTACCGTAAACCTAACTCTAAACCTAACCCGTTAGCCTAACCCTAACCCTAACATTAACCCTTACACTTATCCTAACCCTAACCCTAACCCTACCACTAACCCTAACCCTAACACCTAACCTAACCCTTACCCTTATCCTAACCCTAATTCTAACCCTAACACTTACCCTTACCCTAACACTTACCCTTTCCCAACCCCTACCCTAACCCTAACCCTAACACTTCCCTTACCCTAAACCTAAACCTAAACCTAAATCTAACCTTTTCCCTTACACTAACCCTAACCCTAAACCTAACCATAGCCCTTACCCTAACTCTAACCCTAACCCTAACCCTAACCTTTACCCTTACCCTAACCCTAACCTTAACCCCAGCACTAACCTTAACCCTAATACTTACCCTAACGCTAAGCCTATCCTTTACCCTTACTCTAACCCTAACCCTACCCTTAACCCCAACCCTAAAACTAAACCTAACCCTAACACTAACCCTTACCCTAACCCTAACCCTAACCCTTATCCTAAACCTAAACCTCACCATAACCCTAACCATTAACCTAACACTAATACTAACCCTAACCCCTAACCCTAACCCTTACCATAACCCTAACCCTAACACTAACCATTAACCCTAACCCTAACAATAACACTAACCCCTAACCCTAACACTAACCCTAACCCTAAACCTTATCCTAACCCGAACACTAACCCTGACACTTACCCTTACCCTAACCTCTACCCTAACCATAACCCTAAACCTAACCCTAACCTAACCCTAACCCTAACCCTTACTCTTACTCTAACCCTAAACCTAACCATAACCCTTACCCTAACCCTAACCCTTACCCTTATCCTAAACGTAACCCTAACCCTAACCCTAAACCTTACCCTTACCCTAAACCTAACCCTAACCCTTACGCGAAACCTAACCCTAAACCTAACCCTAACCCTTACGCGAAACCTAACCCTAACCCTAACCCTAACCCTTACATTTACCTTAACCCTAACCCTACCCCTAACCCTTACCCTTACCCTAACTCTAACCCCAATCCTAAACTTAACCGTAACACTAACCCTAACCCATACCCTTACCCTAACCCTAACCCTAAGCCTAACCCTTATCGTTACCCAAACCCTAACCCTAACCCTAACCCTAGCCCTAAACATAACCCTTACCTTTACGCTAACCCTAACCCTAAACCTAACACTAACCCTTACCCTAACCCTTACCCTAACCCTAACCCTTACCCTAACCCTAACCCTAAACCTAACCCTAACCCTAACCTTAACCCTTACGCTTAAACTAACCCTAACCCTAACCCTAAATCTAACCCTTACCCTTACACTAACCCTAACCCTAAACCTAACCCTAACCCTTACCCTAACCCTAACTCTAACCCTAACCCTTACCCTTACCCTAACCCTAACCCTAACCCTAAACCTAACCCTACCCTAAACTTAACCCATACCCTAAACCTAACCCTAACCCTAATCCTTAACCTAACACTTACCCTAACCCTAACCCTAACCCTAACACTTACCCTTACCATAACACTTACCCTAACACTTACCCCTTCCCTAATCCCTACACTAACCCTAACCCTAACCCTAACACTTCCCCTTACCCTAACCCTAAACCTAAATCTAACCCTTAACCTTACAATAACCCTAAGCCTAACCCTAACCCTTATGCTAACCCTAACCCTAACCCTAACCCTTACCCTAACCCTAAACTTAACCCCAACATTAACCCTAACCCTAACACTTACCCTAACGCTAAACCTAAACTTTACCCTTACCCTAACCCTAACCTTAACCCCAACCCTAAAACTAAACCTAACCCTAACCCTAACCCTTACCGTAACCCGAACCCTAACCCTAACCCTTATGCTAACCCTAACCCTAACACTAACCCTAACCCTTAACCTAACCCTAACACTAACCCTAACCATAACCCTAACCCTAACCCTTACAATAACCCTAACCCTAACCCTAACCCTAAAACTAACCCTAATCCCTAACCCTAACAATAACACTAACCCCTAACCGTAACCCTAACCCTAACCCTAAACCTTATCCTAACCCGAACCCTAACCCTGACACTTACCCTTACCCTAACCTCTATCCTCACCATAACCCTAACCCTAAACCTTAACCTAATCCTAACCCTAACCCCAACACTTATTCTTACCCTAACCCTAAACCTAACCATAACCCTAACCCTAACACTTACCCTTACCCTTACCCTAAACCCTACCCAAACCCTAACCCTAAACCTTACCCTTACCGTAAACCTAACCCTAACCCTTACGCTAAACCTAACCCTAACACTAACCCTAACCCTTACCCTTAACCTAAACCTAACCCTAACCCTAACCGTAGCCCTAATCCTAACCCTAACCCTAACCCTAACCCTAACCCCTAACCCTAACCCTTAACCTAACCCTAACCCTAACTCTAACCCTTACCCTTATCCTAACCCTAAACCTAACTCTAACCCTAACGCTAACACTAACACTAACCCTTACCCTACCCTAACCTTAACACTAACCCTAACCCCTAAGCCTAACCCTAACCCTAACATTAACCCTTAACCTTATCCTAACCCTAACCCTAACCCTAACCCTAACCTTACCCTTACCCTATCCCTAACCCTAAACCTAACCCTAACCCTAAGCCTAACCCTAAACTTAACCCTAACACTAACCCTAATCCTTACCCTTTCCCTAACCCTAACACTAATCATAACACTAACCCTAACCCTAACCCTAACCCTAACCCTTACCCTACCCTAACCCTAACGCTAACCCCTTAGCATAACCCTAACCCTAACATTAACCCTTACCCTTATCCTAACCCTAACCCTAACCCTAACCCTTACCCTACCCTAACCCTAACGCTAACCCCGTAGCCTAACCCTAACCCTAACATTAACACTTACACTTATCCTAACCCTAACCCTAACCCTTACACTTACCCTTCCCCTAAACCCTACCCTAACCCTAACGCTAATCCTAATCATTACCCTAACCCTAAACCTAACCCTAACCCTTACCCTTACCCTAACACTAAACCTAAGCTTAACCCTAACCCTCACCCTAACCCTTAACCTTATCCTAACCCTAACCCTAACCCTAAACCATACCCTGACCCTAAACCTAACCTTAAACCTTACACTAAACCTAACCCTAACCCTAACTCTTACCCTTACCTTAACCCTAACCCTAACCCTTACCCTTACCCTAACGCTAACCCTAACCCTAACCATAACCATAACCCTAACCCTTACCCTTACCCTAACCGTAACCCTAAATGTAACCCTAACAGTAACCCTAACCCTTACCCTAACCAAACCATAAACCTAACCCTAACCCTTAACCTTACCCTAACCCTAATCCTAAACCTAACCCTAACCCTAACCTTAACCCTAACCCTTACCCTAACCCTAACCTTAACCCTAACCCTTATCCTTACCTAACCCTAACACTAACACTTATCCTAACCCTAACCCTAACCCTAACCGTAACCCTAACACTTACCCTAACCCGAAACCTAACACTAACCCTAACCCTTACCCTAACCCTAACCCTAACCCTTACCCTAACCCTAACCTAAACCTAACCCTAAACTTAACCCTAAACCGAACCCTAACCCTTACCCTTACCTTAACCCTAACCCTAACCCTGACCCAGAGCCTAGCACATACCCTTACCCTAAACCGAACCCTAACCCTTACCCTTACCTTAACCCTAACCCTAACCCTAACCCAGAGCCTAGCACATACCCTTACCCTAACCCTAACCCTAACCCTAACCGTAACCCTAACCCGAACCCTAACCCTGACACTTACCCTTACCCTAATCTCTACCCTCACCATAACCCTAACCCTAACCCTTAACCTAACCCTAACCCTAACCCTTACCCTTACCCTAACCCTAACCCTAAACCTAACCTTAATCCGAACCCTAAACATAACCTTAACCCTTACCCTAACCCTCACCCTAATCCTAACCCTAACCCTTACCCTTACCCTAATCCTAACTCTAAAACTAATCCTAACCCTAACCTTAACCCTAACCCTTACCCTTACCCTAAACCTAACCTTAACCCTAACCCTTACCCTTACTCTAAACGCAACCCTAACCCTAACCCTAAACCTTACCCTTACCCTAAACCTAACCCTAAACCTTACGCGAAACCTAACCCTAACCCTTACATTTACCTTAACCCTAACCCTACCTCTAACCCTCACCCTTACCCTAACGCTAACCCCAATCCTAAACTTAACCGTAACACTAACCCTAACCAATACCCTTACCCTAACCCTAACCCTAACCCTAACCCTTATCCTTACCCAAACCCTAACTCTAACCCTAACCCTAACCCTAAACCTAACCCTTACCTTTACGCTAACCCTAACCCTAAACCTAACCCTAACCCTAACCCTTACCCTTACCCTAACCCTAACCCTAACCCAAACCCTAGCCTTAACCCTAACCCTAACCCTTACCCTAACCCTAACCCTAAACCTAACCCTAACCGTAAACCTAACCCTAAATCTAACCCTTAACCTTACACTAACCCTAACCCTAAACCTAACCCTAACCCTTACCCTAACCCTAACTCTAACCCTAACCCTTACCCTTACCCTAACCCTAACCCTAACGCTAAACCTAACCCTAACCCTACTTAACCCATACCCTAAACCTAACCCTAACCCTAATCCTTACATTAACACTTACCCTAACCCTAACCCTAACCGTAACACTTACCCTTCCCTAACACTTACCCTAACACTTACCCTTTCCCTTATCCCTACACTAACCCTAACCCTAACCCTAACACTTCCACTTACCCTAACCCTAACCCTAACCCTAAATCTAACCCTTACCCTTATACTAACCCTAAGCCTAACCCTAACCCTTATGCTAACCCTAACCCTAACCCTTACACTTACCCTTCCCCTAAACCCTACCCTAACCCTAACGCTAATCCTAATCATTACCCTAACCCTAAACCTAACCCTAACTCTTACCCTTACCCTAACACTAAACCTAAGCTTAACCCTAACCCTCACCCTAACCCTTAACCTTATCCTAACCCTAACCCTAACCCTAAACCATACCCTGACCCTAAACCTAACCTTAAACCTTACACTAAACCTAACCCTAACCCTAACTCTTACCCTTACCTTAACCCTAACCCTAACCCTTACCCTTACCCTAACGCTAACCCTAACCCTAACCATAACCATAACCCTAACCCTTACCCTTACCCTAACCGTAACCCTAAATGTAACCCTAACAGTAACCCTAACCCTTACCCTAACCAAACCATAAACCTAACCCTAACCCTTAACCTTACCCTAACCCTAATCCTAAATCTAACCCTAACCCTAACCTTAACCCTAACCCTTACCCTAACCCTAACCTTAACCCTAACCCTTATCCTTACCTAACCCTAACACTAACACTTATCCTAACCCTAACCCTAACCCTAACCGTAACCCTAACACTTACCCTAACCCGAAAGCTAACACTAACCCTAACCCTTACCCTAACCCTAACCCTAACCCTTACCCTAACCCTAACCTAAACCTAACCCTAAACTTAACCCTAAACCGAACCCTAACCCTTACCCTTACCTTAACCCTAACCCTAACCCTAACCCAGAGCCTAGCACATACCCTTACCCTAAACCGAACCCTAACCCTTACCCTTACCTTAACCCTAACCCTAACCCTAACCCAGAGCCTAGCACATACCCTTACCCTAACCCTAACCCTAACCCTAACCGTAACCCTAACCCGAACCCTAACCCTGACACTTACCCTTACCCTAATCTCTACCCTCACCATAACCCTAACCCTAACCCTTAACCTAACCCTAACCCTAACCCTTACCCTTACCCTAACCCTAACCCTAAACCTAACCTTAATCCGAACCCTAAACATAACCTTAACCCTTACCCTAACCCTCACCCTAATCCTAACCCTAACCCTTACCCTTACCCTAATCCTAACTCTAAAACTAATCCTAACCCTAATCTTAACCCTAACCCTTACCCTTACCCTAAACCTAACCTTAACCCTAACCCTTACCCTTACTCTAAACGCAACCCTCACCCTAACCCTAAACCTTACCCTTACCCTAAACCTAACCCTAAACCTTACGCGAAACCTAACCCTAACCCTTACATTTACCTTAACCCTAACCCTACCTCTAACCCTCACCCTTACCCTAACGCTAACCCCAATCCTAAACTTAACCGTAACACTAACCCTAACCAATACCCTTACCCTAACCCTAACCCTAACCCTAACCCTTATCCTTACCCAAACCCTAACTCTAACCCTAACCCTAACCCTAAACCTAACCCTTACCTTTACGCTAACCCTAACCCTAAACCTAACCCTAACCCTAACCCTTACCCTTACCCTAACCCTAACCCTAACCCAAACCCTAGCCTTAACCCTAACCCTTACCCTAACCCTAACCCTTACCCTAACCCTAACCCTAAACCTAACCCTAACCGTAAACCTAACCCTAAATCTAACCCTTAACCTTACACTAACCCTAACCCTAAACCTAACCCTAACCCTTACCCTAACCCTAACTCTAACCCTAACCCTTACCCTTACCCTAACCCTAACCCTAACGCTAAACCTAACCCTAACCCTAAACTTAACCCATACCCTAAACCTAACCCTAACCCTAATCCTTACATTAACACTTACCCTAACCCTAACCCTAACCGTAACACTTACCCTTCCCTAACACTTACCCTAACACTTACCCTTTCCCTTATCCCTACACTAAACCTAACCCTAACCCTAACACTTCCACTTACCCTAACCCTAACCCTAACCCTAAATCTAACCCTTACCCTTATACTAACCCTAAGCCTAACCCTAACCCTTATGCTAACCCTAACCCTAACCCTAACCCTAACCCTTACCCTAACCCTAAACTTAACCCCAACATTAACCATAACCCTAACACTTACCCTAACGCTAAACCTAAACTTTACACTTACCCTAACCCTAAACTTAACCCCAACCCTAAAACTAAACCTAACCCTAACCCTGACCCTTATGCTAACCCTAACCCTAACACTAACACTAACCCTAACCATAACCCTAACCCTAACCCTTACAATAACCCTAACCCTAACCCTAACCCTAACACTAACACTAACCCCTAAACCTAACAATAACACTAACCCCTAACCGTAACCCTAACCCTAAACCTTATCCTAACCCGAACCCTAACCCTGACACTTACCCTTACCCTAACCTCTATCCTCACCATAACCCTAAACCTAACCCTTAACCTAACCCTAACCCTAACCCTAACACTTACTCTTACCCTAACCCTAAATCTAACCATAACACTAACCCTAACACTAACCCTTACCCTTACACTAAACCCTACCCTAACCCTAACCCTGAACTTACCCTTACCCTAAACCTAACCCTAACCCTTACGCTAAGCCTAACCCTAACACTAACCCTAACCCTTACCGTTACCCTAACCCTAACCCTAACCCTAAACCTAACCCTAACCCTAACCCTAGCACATACCCTTACCCTAACCCTAACCCTAACCCTAACCCTAACCCTTATCCTAACCCTAACCCTAACCCTAACCATAACCATAACCTTACCCTTACCCTATCCCTAACCCTAAACCTAACCCTAACCCTAAGCCTAACCCTAAACTTAACCCTAACCCTAACCCTAATCCTTACCCTTTCCCTAACCCTAACACTAATCCTAACACTAACCCTAATCCTAACCCTTACCATACCCTAACCCTATCGCTAACCCCTTAGCCTAACCCTAACCCTAACATTAACCCTTACCCTTATCCTAACCCTTACCCTAACCCTAACCCTTACACTTACCCATACCCTAAACACTACCCTAACCCTAACGCTAATCCTAATCATTACCCTAACCCTTAACCTAACCCTAACCCTTACCCTTACCCTAACACTAAACCTAACCTTAACCCTAACCCTCACCTAACCCTTACCCTTATCCTAACCCTAACCCTAACCCTAACCCTAAACCATACCCTTACACTAATCCTAACCCTAAACCTTACACTAAACCTAACCCTAAACCTAACCCTTACCCTTACCTTAACCCTAACCCTAACCCTTACCCTTACCCTAACGCTAACCCTAACCCTAACCCTAACCATAACCATAACCCTAACCCTTACCCTAACCGTAACCCTAAATGTAACCCTAACAGTAACCCTAACCCTGACCCTAACCAAACATAAACCTAACCCTAACCCTTACCCTTACCCTAACCCTAATCCTAAACCTAAACCTAAACCTAACCTTAACCCTAACCTTAACCCTAACCCTTACCCTTACCCTAACCCTAACCTTAACCCTAACCCTTATCCTTACCTAACCCTAACACTAACACTTATCCTAACCCTAACACTAACCCTAACCGTAACCCTAACACTTACCCTAACCCGAACCCTAACACTAACCCAACCCTTACCCTAACCCTAACCCTAACCCTAACCCTTACCCTAACCCTAACCCTAACACCTAACCCTAACCCTTAACCTAAACCTAACCCTAAACTTAACCCTAAACCGAACCCTAACCCTTACCCTTACCTTAACCCTAACCCTAACCGTAACCCAGAGCCTAGCACATACCCTTACCCTAACCCTAACCCGAACCCTAAACCTGATACTTACCCTTACCCTAACCTCTACCCTCACCATAACCCTAACCCTAACCCTTAACCTAACCCTAACCCTAATCCTAACCCTTACCCTTACCCTAACCCTAACCCTAACCCTAACCCTAACCCTAACCCTAAACATAACCCTAACCCTTACCCTAACCCTAACCCTAATACTAACCCTAACCCTTACCCTTATCCTAATCCTAACTCTAAAACTAATCCTAACCCTAACCTTAACCCTAACCATTACCCTTACCCTAACCCTAACCTTAACCCTAACCCTTACCCTCACCCTAACCCTAACCCTAACCCTTAATCTAACCCTAACTCTAACCCTAACCCTAACCCTAACACTTACCCTAACCCGAACTCTAACCCTAAATCTAACCATTACCCTAACCCGAACCCTAACCGTAAACCTTACCCTAACCCTAACTCTAACCCTAACACCTAACCCTAACCCTTAACCTAAACCTAAACCTAACCCTAACCCTTACCCTTACCCTAACCCTAAACCTAACTCTAACCCTAAACCTAAGCCTAACCTTAACCCTAACCCTAACCCTAACCCTTACCCTAACCCTAACCCTAACCCTAAGCCTAACCTTAACCCTAACCCTAACCCTAACCCTTACCCTTACCATAACCAACACCCTAAACCTAACCCTAACCCTAATCCTATTCCTAACCCTAACCTTAACCCTAACTCTAACCCTAACCCTTGCCCTTACCCTAACCCTAATAATAAACACTAACACTAACCCTAACACTAACCCTAACGCTAACCCTTACCCTTATCCTAAAATTAACCCTAAACCTAACCCTAACCCTAACCCCTATTCGTAACCCTAAACCTTACCCTTATTCTAACCCTAACCCTAACACTAACACTTATCCTTACCCTAACCCCTACCCTAACCCTAACCCTAACCCTAAACGTAACCCTAACCCTAACCCTAATCCTTACCCTTACCCTAACCCTAACACTAACCCTAACCCTAAATCTTACCATTACATTAAACCTAACCCTAATCCTTACCCTAAACCTAACCCTAACCCTAACCCTAACCCTTACCCTTACCGTAACCCTAACCCTAACCCTAAACCTTAGCCTTACCCTAACACTTACCCTAACCCTAACCTTAAACCTAACCCTTACCCTTATCCTAACCCTAATCCTAACCTTACCCCAACCCTAAACCTAACCATAATCCTAACCCTAAGTCTTACCCTAACGCTAACCCTAAACCTAACCCTAACCCTAATCCTTATCCTAACCATAATCCTAACCATAACCCTAACCCTAACCCTTAACCTAACACTGACACTAACCCTAACCCCCAACCCTAACCCTTACCCTAACCCTAACCATAACCCTAACCCCTAACCCTAAGCCTAACCCTAACCCTAACCCTAACCCTAACCCCTACCCTAACCCTTACCCTTATCCTAACCCTAACACTAACCCTAACACTTACCCTTACCCTAACACTTACCCTTTCCCAACCCCTACCCTAACCCTAACCCTAACAGTTCCCTTACCCTAAACCTAAACCTAACCCTAAATCTAACATTTTCCCTTACACTAACCCTAACCCTAAACCTAACCATAATCCTTACCCTAACTCTAACCCTCACCCTAACCCTAACCTTTACCCTTACCCTAACCCTAACCTTAACCCCAGCACTAACCTTAACCCTAATACTTACCCTAACGCTAAGCCTAACCTTTACCCTTACTCTAACCCTAACCCTAACCTTAAACCCAACCCTAAAACTAAACCTAACCCTAACCCTTACCCTAACCCTAACCCTAACCTTAACCCTAACCCTTATCCTAACCCTAACCCTAACACTAACCCTAACCATTAACCTAACCTTAATACTAACCCTAACCCCTAACACTAACCCTTACCATAACCGTAACCCTAACACTAACCCCTAACCCTAACCCTAACCATAACACTAAACCCTAACCCTAACACTAACCCTAACCCTAAACCTTATCCTAACCCAAAACCTAAACCTGACACTTACCCTTACCCTAACCTCTACCCTAACCCTAAACCTAACCCTAACCCTAACCCTAACCCTTACTCTTAACCTAACCCTAAACCTAACCATAACCCTTACCCTAAACCTAACCCTTACCCTTACCCTAAACCTAACCCTAACCCTACCCCTAAACCTTACCCTTACCCTATACCTAACCCTAACCCTTACGCTAAACCTAACCCTAACCCTAACCCTAACCCTTACCCTTACCCTAACGCTAACCCCAACCCTAAACTTAACCATAACCCTAACCCTAACCCTAACCCTTACACTAACCCTAACCCTAACCTTAACCCTAACCTTTACCTAACCCTAACCCTAACCCTAACACTTAACCTAACCCTAATATTAACCCTAACCCCTAACCCTAACCCTTAACATAACTCTAACCCTAACCCTAACCCTAACACTAATCCCTAACCCTAACCCTAACAATAACACTAACCCCTAAACCTAACACTAACCCTAACCCCAAACCTTATCCTAACCCGAACCCTAACCCTGACACTAACCCTTACCCTAACCTCTACCCTATCCATAACCCTAACCCTAACCCTAACCCTAACCCTTACTCTTACCCTAACCCTAAACCTAACCATAACCCTTACCCTAACCCTAACCCTTACCCTTACCCTAACCATAACCCTTACTCTTACCCTTACCCTAACCCTAACCCTAACCTTAACCCTAACCCTTACCCTAACCCTAAACCTTACCCTAACCCAAACCCTAAGCCTAACCCTAATCCTCACCATTACCCTAACCCTAACCCTTACCCTAACCCTTACCCTTATCCTAACCCTAACCCTAACCCTAACCCTAAACCTTACCCTGACCCTTACCCTAAACCTAACCCTAACCCTTACCCTAAACCTAACCCTAACCCTAACCCTAAACCTTACCCTTACCTTAACTCTAACCCTAACACTAAATCTTGCCCTTACCCTAACGCTAACCCTAACCCTAACCCTAACCCTAAGCCTTACCCTTACCCTAACCCTAACCCTAACCTTAACCCCAACCCTACACCTAACCCTAACCGTAACCCTAACCCTTACCCTTACCCTAACCCTAACCCTAAACCTAACCCTAACCGTAACCCTAACCCTTACCCTAACCCAAACCGTAATCCTAATCCTAAATCTTACCCTTACACTAACCCTAAACCTAAACCTAAACCTAACCCTAACCTTAACCCTAACCCTTACCCTTACCCTCACCCTAACCCTAACCCTAACCCTAACCCTAACCCTAAACCTTACCCTTACCCTAAACCTAACCCTAACCCTTACGCTAAACCTAACCCTAACCCTAACCCTAACTTTTACCCTTACCTTAACCCTAACCCTAACCATAACCCTTACCCTTACCCTAAACTTAACCCTAACCCTAACCCTAACCCTAACCCTTACCCTAACCCTAACCCTAACCATAACACTAACCCTTATCCTAACCCTAACCCTAACCCTAACCCTTAACCTAACCCTAATACTAACCCTAACCCTAACACTAACAGTAACCCCTAACCCTAACCCTAACAATAACACTAACCCCTAACCCTAACACTAACCCTAACCTTAAACCTTATCCTAACCCGAACCCTAACCCTGACACTTACCCTTACCCTAACCTCTACCCTAACCATAACCCTAACCTAAACCTAACTCTAACCCTTACTCTTACCCTAACCCTAAACCTAATCATAACTCTTACCCTAACCCTAAACCTTACCCTTACCCTAAACCTAACCCTAATCCTAACCCTAAACCTTACCTTTAACCTAAACCTAACCCTAACCCTTACGCTAAACCTAACCCTAACCCTAACCCTTACCCTTACCTTAACCCTAACCCTACCCCTAACCCTTACCCTTACCCTAACGCTAACCCCAACCCTAAAGTTAACCGTAACACTAACCCTACCCCATACCCTTACACTAACCCTAAACCTAAACCAAACTCTAACCGTAACACTAACCCTAACCCTAAATCTAACCCTAATCCTTACTCTTACACACACCCTAACCCTAAACTTAAACCTAACCCTAACTCTAACCCTAACCCTAAACTTAACCCTAACCCTTATTGTTACCCAAACCCTAACCCTAACCCTAACCCTAACACTAAACATAACCCTTACCTTTACGCTAACCCTAAACCTAAACCTAACCCTAACCTTACCCTTACCATTAGCCTAAACCTAACCCTAACCCTAACAATAACCTTAACCCTAACCCTTACCCTAACCCTAACACTTACCCTAACCCTAACACTAAACCTAACCCTAACCCTAAGCCTTACCCTTACCCTAACCCTAACCCTAACCCTAAATCTAACCCTTACCCTTACACAAACCCTAATCATAACCCTAACCCTAACACTAACCCAAACCCCTAACCCTAACAATAACACTAACCCCTAACCCTAACCCTAACCCTAACCCTAACCCTAAAACTTATCCTAACCCGAACCCTAACCCTGACACTTACCCTTTCCCTAACCTCTACCCTCACCATAACCCTAACCCTAACCCTTAACCTAACACTAACCCTAACCCTAACACTTAATCTTACCCTAACCCTAAACCTAACGATAACCCTAACCCTAACACTAACCCTTACCCTTACCCTAAACCGTACCCTAACCCTAACACTAAACCTTACCCTTACCCTAAACCTAACCCTAAACCTTACGCTAAAACTTACCCTAACACTAACCCTAACCCTTACCCTTATCTTAACCCTAACCCTAACACTAACACTTACCCTTACCCTAACGCGAACCCTAACCCTAAACCTAACCCTAACCCTAACCCTAGCATATACCCATACCCTAACCCTAACCCTAACCCTAACCCTGACACTTACCCTTACCCTAACCTCTACCCTCACCATAACCCTAACCCTAACCCTTAACCTAACCCAAACCCTAACCCTAACCCTAACACTTAATCTAACCCTAACCCTAAACCTAACCATAACCCTAACCCTAACACTAACCCTTCCCCTTACCCTAAACCCTACCCTAACCCTAACCCTAAAACTTACCCTTACCGTAAACCTAACCCTACCCCTTACGCTAAACCTAACAATAACACTAACCCTAACCCTTACCCCTACCTTAACCCTAACCCTAACCCTAACACTTACCCTTACCCTAACGCTAACCCTAACCCTAAACCTAACCCTAACCCTAACCCTAGCACATACCCATACACTAACCCTAACCGTAACCCTAACCCTAAACGTAGCCCTAATCCTAACCCTAACCCTAACCCTAAACATAACCCCTAATCCTAACCCTTAACCTAACCCTAACCCTAACTCCAACCCTTACCTTACCCTAACCCTAAACCTAACTCTAACCCTAACCCTAACACTAACACTAACCCTTACCCTACCCTAACCCTAACCCTAAGCCTAACCCCTAAGCCTAACCCTAACCCTAACATTAACCCTTAACCTTATCCTAACCCTAACCCTAACCCTAACCCTAACCTTACCCTTACCCTATACCTAACCCTAAACCTAACCGTAACCCTAAGCCTAACCCTAACCTTAACCCTAACCCTAACACTACTCCTTACCCTTTCCCTAACCCTAACACTAAACCTAACACTAACCCTAACCCTAACCCTAACCCTAAACCTTACCCTACCCTAACCCTCAACCTAAGGCTAACCCCTTAGCCTAACCCTAACCCTAACATTAACCCTTACCCTTATCCTAACCCTAACCCTAACCCTTACACTTACCCTTACCCTAAACCTAACCTTAACCCTAACCCTCACCCTAACCCTTACCCTTATCCTAACCCTAACCCTAACCCTAACCCTAAACCTAACCCTAACGCATATCCTTACCCTAACCCTAACCCTAACCGTAACAGTAACACTAACCCTAACCGTAACCCTAACCCTAACCCTAACCCTAATCTTTACCCTTACCCTAACCCTAACTCTAAACTTAACCCCAACCCTAAACCTAACCCTAAACCTAAACCTAACTCTAACACTTACCCTAACCTTTACCCTAAACCTAACCCTAACCTTAACCCTAACCCTTACCCTTATCCTTACCCTAACCCCAACCCTAAACTTAACCCTAACCCTAACCCTAACCCTAACCCTAACCCTTACACTGAACCCTAACCCTAACCCTAATCTTAACCCTAATCCTTTACCTAATCCTAACCCTAACATTAACCGTAACCCTAACCATTAACCTAACACTAATACTAACCCTAACCCCTAACCCTAACCCTTACCATAACCCTAACCCTAACACTAACCCCTAACCCTAACCCTAACAATAACACTAACCCCTAACCCTAACACTAAACCTAACCCTAAACCTTATCCTAACCCGAACCCTAACCCTGACACTTACCTTTATCCTAACCTCTACCCTAACCATAACCCTAACCCTAAACCTAACCCTAACCCTTACTCTTACCCTAACCCTAAACCTAACCATAACCCTTACCCTAACCCTAACCCTTACCCTTACCCTAACCCTAACCCTAAACCTTACCATTACCCTAAACCTAAACCTAACCCTTACGCTAAACCTATCAGTAACCCTAACCCTAACCCTTACCCTTACCTGAACCCTAACCCTACCCCTAACACTTACCCTTACCCTAACGCTAACCCCAACCCTAAACTTAACCGTAACACTAACCCTAACCCATACCCTTACCGTAACCCTAACCCTAACCCTAACCCTAACCCTAAACCTAACCCTAACCCGTACCATTACCCACACCCTAACCCTAACCTTAAACCTTACCCTAACTCTAACCCTAACCCTAAACTTAACCCTTACCTTTACGCTAATCCTAACCCTAAACCTAACCCTAAACCTTACCCTTACCCTTACCCTAACCCTAACCCTAACCCTAACCCTAAACTTAACCCTAAACCGTACCCTAACCTTAACCCTTACCCTAACCCTAAACCTAAACTTAACCCTAACCCTAACCCTTACACTTACCCTAACCCTAACCCTAAACCTACCCCTAACCCTTACCCTTACCCTAACCCTAATATTAAACCTAACCCATACCCTTACCCTTGCCCTAACCCTAACCCTAAACTTAACCCATACCCTACACCTAACCCTAACCCTAATCCTTACCATAACACTTACCCTAACCCTAACCCTAACCCTAACACTTACCCTTACCCTAACCCTTACCCTAACACTTACCCTTTCCCTAACGCCTACACTAACCCTAACCCTAACCCTAAAACTTCCCCTTACCCTAAACCTAACCCTAACCCTAAATCTAACCCTTACCCTTACACTAACCCTAACCCAAACCCTAGCCCTAACCCTTACGCTAACCCTAACCCTAACCCCAACCCTAACCCTTACCCTTACCCTAACCCTAACCCTAACCCTAACCCTAACCCTAACCCTTACCCTAACCCTAACCTTTAACCCAACCCTAAAACGAAACCCAACCCTAACCCTAACCCTTACCCTAACCCTAACCCTAACCCTTATTCTTACCCTAAACCTAACCCTAACCCTTAACCTAACCATTACACTAACCCTAACCATAACCCTAACCCTTACCATAACCATAACCCTAACCCTAACCCTAACACTAACCCTAACCCCTAACCCTGACAATAACACTAACCCCTAACCCTAACCCTAACCCTAAACCTAAACCTTATCCTAACCTGAACGTTAACCCTGACACTTACCTTACCCTAACCTCTACCCTCACCATTACCCTAACCCTAACCCTTAACCTAACCCTAACCCTAACCCTAACACTTACTCTTACCCTAACCCTAAACCTAACCATAACCCTAAACCTAACACTAACCCTTACCCTTACCCTAAACCCTACCCTAACCCTAACCCTAAACCTTACCCTTACCCTTACCCTAAGCCTAACCCTAACCCTTACCCTTACCCTAACGCTAACCCTAAACCTAAACCTAACCCTAACACTAACCCTAGCACATACCCTTACCCTAACCCTAACCTTAACCCTAACCCTAACCGTAGCCCTAATGCTAACCCTAACCCTAACCCTAACCCCTAACCCTAACCCTTAACCTAACCCTAACCCTAACTCTAACCCTTACCCTTACCCTAAACCTAAACCTAACTCTAACCCTAACCCTAACACTGACACTAACCCTTACCCTACCCTAAACCTAACCCTAACCCATAAGCCTAACTCTAACCCTAACATTAACCCTTAACCTTATCCTAACCCTAACCCTAACCCTAACCCTAACCTTACCCTTACCCTATCCCTAACCATAAACCTAACCCTAAACCTAAGCTTAACCCTAACCTTAACCGTAACCCTAACCCTAATCCTTACCCTTTCCCTAACCCTAACACTAAACCTAACACTAACCCTAACCCTAACCCTAACCCTATCCCTTACCCTACCCTAACCCTAATCCTAACGCTAACCCCTTAGCCTAACCCTAACCCTAACATTAACCCTTACTCTTACCCTAACCCTAACCATAACTTTAACCCTTATACTTACCCTTACCCTAAACCCTACCCTAACTCTAACGCTAATCCTAATCATTACCCTAACCCTAACCCTAACCCTAACCCTTACCCTCACCCTAACACTACACCTAACCTTAACCCTAACCCTCACCCTAACCCTTACCCTTATCCTAAACCTAACCCTAACCCTTACCCTAAACCTAACCCTAACCCTAACCCTTACCCTTACCTTAACCCTAACCCTAACACTTACCCTTACCCTCACGCTAACCCTAACCCTAACCATAACCATAAAAATAACACTAACACTTACCCTTACCCTAACTGTAACCCTAACCGTATCCCTAACCCTTACCCTAACCAAACCCTAATCCTAATCCTATCCCTTACCCTTACACTAACCCTAACCCTAAACCTAAACCTAAACCTAACCCTAACCTTAACCATAACCCTTACCCTTACCCTAACCCTAACCCTAACCCTAAACCTAACCCTAACCCTAAACCTAAACCTTACCCTTAGCCTAACCCTAATCCTAAACCTAACCCTAACCCTTACCCTTACACTCACCCTAACCTTAACCTTAACCGTAACCCTAAGACTAACCCTAACCTTAAGCATTACCCTTATCCTTACCCTAACCTTAACACTAACCCTAATTCTAAACCTAACCATAACCCTAAACCTAACCCTTACCCTTACCCTAACCGTAACCCTAACCCTAACACTAACCCTAACCGTAACCCATAAGCCTAACCATAACCGTAACCCTAACCCTTACCCTTACCCTAACCCTAAACCTAACTTTAACCCTAACCCTAACACTAAGCCTTACCCTTATCCTAACCCTAACCCTAACCCTAAACCTTACCCTTACCCTAACCCTAACCCTAACCGTTACCCTAAACCTAACCCTAACCCTAACCCTAACCCTTACCCTTACCTTAACCCTAACCCTAACCCTAAAATTTACCCTTGCCCTAACGCTAACCCTAACCCGAAACCGAACCCTAACACATATCCTTACCCGAAGCCTATCCCTAACCGTAACCGTAACCCTAACCCTAACCATAACCCTAATCTTTACCCTTTCCCTAGCCCTAACCCTATACTTAACCCCAACCCTAACCCTAACCCTTACCCTAACCCTAACCCTTACCCTTACCCTAACCCTAACCCTAACCCTTAAACCTAACCCTAACCCTAACCCTAACCCTAACTCTAACACTTACCCAAACCCTTACCCTAACCCTAACCCTTACCCTAACCCTAACCCTTACCCTTACCCTAACCCTAACCCTAAACCTAACCCTAAACCTAACCCTAACTGTAACACTTACCCTAACCCTTACCCTAAACCTAACCCTAACCTTAACCCTAACCCTTACCCTTATCCTTACCCTAACCCTAACCCTAACCCTTACCCTTACCTTAACCCTAACCCTAACCCTAACCCTTACCCTTACCCTAACGCTAACCCCAAACCTAAACTTAACCCTAACCCTAACCCTAACCCTTACACTAACCCTAACCCTAACCCTAACTTTAACCCTAATCCTTTACCTAACCCTAACCCTAAGCTTAACCGTAACCCTAACCCTTAACCTAACCCCTAACCCTAACCCTTACCATAATCCTAACCCTAACCCTAACACTAACCCCTAACACTAACCCTAACAATAACACTAACCCCTAACCCTAACACTAAACCTAACCCTAAACCTTATCCTAACCCGAACCCTAACCCTGACACTTATCCTTACCCTAACATCTACCCTAACTATAACCCTAACCCTTACCCTCACCCTAACACTACACCTAAACTTAACCCTAACCCTCACCCTAACCCTTACCCTTATCCTAAACCTAACCCTAACCCTTACCCTAAACCTAACCCTAACCCTAACCCTTACACTTACCTTAACCCTAACCCTAACACTTACCCTTACCCTAACGCTAACCCTAACCCTAACCCTAACCATAACCATAACCCTAACACTTACCCTTACCCTAACCGTAACCCTAACCGTATCCCTAACCCTTACCCTAACCAAACCCTAATCCTAACCCTAAGCCTAACCCTAAGCCTAACCCTAACCTTAACCCTAACCCTAACCCTAACCCTAATCCTTATGCTTTCCCTAACCCTAACACTAAACCTAACACTAACCCTAACCCTAACCCTAACCCTAATCCTTAACCTTACCCTAACCCTAACCCTAACCCTAAACCTTACCCTTACCCTAAACCTAACACTAACCCTTACCCTAAACCTAACCCTAACCCTAAACCTAACCCTAACCCTTACCCTTACCTTAACCCTAAACCTAACCCTAAAACTAACTCTAACCCTTACCCTAACCCTTACCGTATCCCTATCGCTAAACTTAACCCAAAACCTTACCCTTATCCTTACCCTAACCATAACCCTAACCATAACCCTTACCCTTACCCTAAGTCTAACCCTAACCCTAACCCTTACCCTTACCCTAAACCTAACCCTAAACGTAACCCTAACACTTACCATTACCCTAACCCTAACCTTAAAACTTACCCTTACCCTAACGCTAACCCTAACTCTAACCCTAACCCTAACCCTAACACATATCCTTACCATAACCCTAACCCTAACCGTAACCGTAACCCTAACCTTAACCCTAACTATAACCCTAATCTTTACCCTAACCCTAACCCTAACCCTAAACTTAACCCCAACACTAAACCTAACCCTTACCCTAACCCTAACCCTTACCCTAAACCTTATCCTAACCCGATCCCTAACCCTGACACTTACCCTTACCCTAATCTCTAGCCTCACCATAACCCTGACCCTAACCCTTACCCTAAACCTAACCCTAACCCTAACCCTTACTCTTACCCTAACCATAAACGTAACCATAACCATAACACTAACCCTTACCCTTATCCTAACCCCTACCCTAACAATAACCCTAAACCTTACACTTACCCTAAATCTAACCCTAACCTTTATGCTAAACATAACCCTAACCCTAACCCTAACCCTTACCGTTACCCTAACGCTAACCCTAACCCTAAACCTAACCCTAAACCTAATCCTAACACATACCCTTACCCTAACCCTAACCCTAACACTTACCCTAACCCTAACCCTAACCTTACCCTAAACCTAACCCTAACCCTAACCCTAAACTTAACCCAAACCCTTACCCTAAGCCTAATCCTTACCCTAACCTTAACCCTAAACCTAACTCTAACCCTATCCCTAAAACTTACCCTTACCCTAACCCTAACCCTAACCCTAAATCTAACCCTTACCCTTACACTAAACCTAACCCTAACCCTAACCCTAACCCTAACACTTACCCTTACCCTAACCCTTTCCCTAAGACTTACCCTTTCCCTAACCCCTAGCCTTACCCTAACCATAACCTTAACACTTCCCCTTAACCTAACCCTAACCCTAACCTAAATGTAAACCTTACCCTTAAACTAACCCCAACCCTAACCTAACCCTAACCCTAACTCTTACCCTAACCCTTACCTTAACCCCAACACTAACCCTAAACCTAACATTTACCCTAATGCTAAACCTAACTTTTACCCTTACCCTAACCCTAAACCTAACCTTAACCCCAACCCTAAAACTAAACCTAACCCTAACGCTAACCCTTATCCTAACACTAACCCTTACCCTAACCCTAAACCTTAACCTAACCCTAACCCTAACCCTAACCTTAACCCTTATCCTAACAGTAACAATAACCCTAACCCCTCACCCTAAATCTTACCATAACCCTAACCCTAACCCTAACACTAACACTAACACTAAGCCCTAACCCTAAACCTAACAATAACACTAACCCCTAACCCTAACCCTAACCCTAAACCATATCCTAACCAGAACCCTACCTGACACTTACCCTTACCCTAAACTCTACACTCACCATAACCCTAACCCTAACCCTTACCCTATCCCTAACCCTAACCCTAACCCCAACCCTTACCCTAAACCTAATCCTAAGCCTAACCCTACCCCTAAACTTTACCCTTACCTCAACCCTAACCCTAACCCTAACCCTTACCCTTACCCTAACGCTAAACCTAACCCTAACCCTAACCCTAAGCCTAACCCTTACCCTTACCCTAACCCTAACCCTAACCTTAACCCCAACCCTACACCTAACCCTAACCATAACCCTAACCCTTACCCTTACCCTAACCCTAACCCTAAACCTAACCCTAACCGTAACCCTAACCCTAACCCTTACCCTAACCCAAACCCTAATCCTAATCCTAACTCTTACCCTTACTCTAACCCTAACACTAAACCTAAAACTAAACCTAACCCTAACCTTAACCCTAACCCTTACCCTTACCCTCACCCTAACCCTAACCTTAACCCTAACCCTAACCCTAAACCTAACCTTAACACTAAACCTAAACCTAACCCTAACCCTAAACCTAAACCTTACTCTTACCCTAACCCTAACCCTAACCCTAACCCTAACAGTAAGCCCTAAGCCTAACCCTAACGCTAACCCTTACCCTTCTCCTAACCCTAACCCTAATCCTAACCCTAACCCTTACCCGTACCCTAACTCTAAACCTAACCTTACCCCTAATCCTAACACTAACCCTAACCCTAACCCTAACCCTAACCCTAAACCAACCATAAAACTAAACCTAACCCTAACCCTAACCCTTACTCTAACCCTAAACGAAACCCTAACCCTAACCCTTATCCTAACCCTAACCCTAACCCTAAAACTTCACCTAACCCTAACACTAACACTAACCCCTAACCCTAACCCTTACCATAACCCTAACCCTAACCATAACCATAACACTAACCCTAACCCCTAACCCTAACCCTAACAATAACACTAACCCCTAACCCTAACCCTAACCCTAAACCTTATCCTACTCAAACCCTAACCCTGACACTTACCCTTACCCTAACCTCTACCCTAACAGTAACCCTAACCCTAACCCTAACACTTACTCCTACCCTAACCCTAAACCTAACCATAACCCTAACCCTAACACTAACCCTTACCCTTAACCTAACCCCTACCTTAACCCTAACCCTAAACCTTACCCTTACCCTAAACCTAACCCTAACCCTAACCCTAACACATGTCCTTACCCTAACCCTAACCCTAACCCTAACCGTAACCGTAACCCTGATCATAAACCTAACCCTAACCCTTACACTTACCCACACCCTAACCATAACCTTAAACCTAACCCTAACACTAACCATAACCCTAAATTTAACCCTAACCCTTATCCTTACCCTAACACTAACCTTAACCCTAACCCTAAAGCTAACCTACCCCTAAATTTAACCCTTATCTTTATGCTAAACCTAACCCTAAACCTAACGCTAACCCTTAACCTTACCCTTAACCTAACCCTAACCCTAAACCTAAGCTTAACCCTAACCCTTACCCTTACCCTAAACTTTACCCTAACCCTAAACCTAAACCTAACCCTAACCCTAACCCTTACCCTTACCCTAACCCTACCCATAACCCTAAATCTAACCCTTACCCTTACACTAACCCTAACCCTAAACCTAACCCTAACCCTTACCCTTACCCTAACCCTAACTCTAACCCTAACCCTTACCCTTACCTTGACCCTAACCCTAAACCTAACCCTAACCCTAAACCTAACCCTTGCCCTTACCCTAAACCTAACCCTAAACCTAACCCTAAACCTAACCCTGACCCTAACCCTAACCCTTACCCTTAACCTAACCCTAACACTAACCCTAAATCTAACCCTTACCCTAACACTAACCCTAACCCTAACCCTTAACCTAACCCTAACACTAACCCTAACCCCTAACCCTAACCCTTAACTTAACCATAATCCTAACCCTAACCCTAACCCTTATTCTTACCCTAACCCTAAACGTAACCATAACCCTAACGCTAACACTAACCCTTACCCTTATCCTAACCTCTAACCTAACAATAACCCTAAACCTTACCCTGACCCTAATCCTAACCCTAACCCTTATGCTAAACCTAACCCTAACCCTAATCCTAACACTAACCCTTACCCTTACCCTAACGCTAACCCTAATCCTAAACCTAACCCTAAACCTAACCCTAACACATACCCTTACCCTAATCCTAACCCTAACCCTAACCCTAACCGTAGCCCTAACCCTAACCGTAAACCTAACCCTAACCCTTCCCCTTACCCACACCCTAACCCTAACCTTAAACCTAACCCTAAATCTAACCCTAACACTAAACTTAACCCTAAACCTTATCCTTACCCTAACACTAACCCTAACCCTAACCCTAAACCTAAACCTAACCCTTGCCCTTACCCTAAACCTAAACCTAACCCTAACCTTAACCCTAACTCTAACCCTAACCTAATCCTAAACCTAACCCTAACCCTATCCGTAACCCTAACACTAACCCTAACCCTAACACTTACCCTTAACCTAAACCTTACCCTAACACTTACCCTTTCCCTAAGCCCTAGCCTTACCCTAACCCTAAACTTAACACTTCCCCTTAACGTAACCCTAACCCTAACCCTAAATGTAACCCTTACCCTTACACTAACCCTAACCCTGACCTAACCCTAACCCTAACCCTTACCCTAACCCTTACCTTAAACCCAACACTAACCCTAAACCTAACATTTACACTAACCCTAAACCTAACCTTAACCCAAACCCTAAAACTTAACCTAACCCTAACCCTTACCCTTACCCTTACCCTAACCCTAACCCTAACCCTTATCCAAAACCTAACCCTAACCCTAACCCTAACCCTAACCCTTATCCAAACCCTAACCCTAACCCTAACCCTTAACCTAACACTAACACTAACCCTAACCCCTAACCCTAACCCTTACCCTAAACCTAACCCTAACCCTAACCCTAACCTTAAACCTAACCCTTACCCTAACCCTAAACCTTACTCTAACCCTAACCCTAACCCTAACCCTAACCCTTACCCTTACCCAAACCCTAACCCTAACCCTAAATGTAACCCTTAACCTTACACTAACCCTAACCCTAAACCTAACCCTAACCCTTACCCTTACCCTAACCCTAACTCTATACCTAACCCTTACCCTTACCCTAACCCTAACCCTAAACCTAACCCTAACCCTCAACGTAACCCTAACCCTAAAACTAACCCTTGCCCTTACCCTAAACCTAACCTTAAACCTAACCCTAACCCTAACACTAACCCTAACCCTAACCCTAACCCTAACCCTAACCCTAACCCTAACCCTAACCCTAACCCTAACCCTAAACCTAACCTTAAACCTAACCCTTGCCCTTACCCTAAACCTAACCCTAACCCTAATCTTTACACTTACAATAACCCTAACCCTAACCAGAACACTTACCCTAACCCTAACCCTAAACTTAACACTTACCCTTACCCTAACCCTAACCCTAACCAGAAAACTTACCCTAACCCTAACCCTTACCCTTATTCTAACCCTAAACCTAACTCTAACCCTTACCCTTACCGTAACCCTAACCCTTAGCCTAATCCTAACCCTAACCCTTACACTAACCCTAACTCTAACCCTAACCCCTAACCCTAACCCTTAACCTAACCCTAACCCTAACCCTAACCCCTAACCCTTACCCTTACCCTAACCCTAACCCTTAGCCTAATCCTAACCCTAACCCTTACACTAACCCTAATCCTAACCCTAACCCCAAACCCTAACCCTTA